>WNWK01020457.1:20000-35821 GCA_009830355.1 Cherax destructor | reverse complement strand
GCTGGATGTAGGGAGAGCTGGGTGTAGCGTGCGCTAGGTGTAGGGAGAACTGGGTGTAGCGTGCGCTGGATGTAGGGAGAACTGGGTGTAGCGTGCGCTGGGTGTAGGGAGAACTGGGTCTAGCGTGCGCTGGGTGTAGGGAGAGCTGGATGTAGCGTTCGCTGGGTGTAGGGAGAGCTGGGTCTAGCGTGCACTGGGTGTAGGGAGAGCTGGATGTAGCGTTTGCTGGGTGTAGGGAGAGCTGTATGTAGCGTGCGCTGGGTGTAGCATGCGCTGGGTGTAGGGAGAACTGGGTGTAGCGTGCGCTGGGTGTAAAGAGAGCTTGGTGTAGGGAGAGCTGGGTGTAGTGAGTGCTGGGTGTATTAGCGAGGTGCACCTTGCATTATTGCTCACTTTTCCTCCTGGTAATCTTATAGAGCATCCCGCTCTGACTTCTAATCCAGTCAATGTTGCTCTAAAGAAAAGTTCAAGGAGAAAGAAACTCTAGCAGAAATAAATCTGCAAGACGTAACTCTATATAGCTGGCTCTTTAACATAAATCTGCAAGACATAACTCTATATAGCTGGCTCTTTAACATAAAAGTAGATTAAATAGACACTTGTGCAACACTTGTGTATCTTCACTGTGGAAACCTTTGCCATCCAGTGGCTTCCTCAGTCCCATACAGAAAAGAATTGTTGAAGATCAGAAGTAGTTTGAGGTAATTAGTCCCTCAGTGTGGAGTCGATGTGATCAACCTTGAGGTGTTGTGGCTTCTTCATTAATGACAGCAGATGACTGGACACAGCAGGTTCTCCTACCATCTGGAAAATCAGTAACTTTACATCCCCCATCAGCAAGAACAGTTGTATTTCACAAGTGAGAACAGTTCTATTACCGTTTTCTTGCAGCTTCTGACCCAGCAGTGAGATGAATCTCTGTCATCCCTTCTACACCTTGACACCATTATTATTATTATAATCAAATAGAGCCTAAACCACAGGGTACACCTTGACACCAACCACTCCTTCTGATCTTCGGCAATGAGACATGTCCTTCGTAGAGGCACCAGCCTTATAGCCATCAAAAATAACTTTGTCAACAGCATACTTCCTGTGTACGTAGGCGACATAGAGATGACATATGGAACCAAATGTTGAATTTCATGATCATGGCAACCTTAAAAGTAATGAGCCACCGTCAGAGACAGCACATGTCATTAGGCATTATTATTATTATTATAATCAAATAGAAGAGCTAAACCACAGGGGTTATACAGTGCTGCAGGTTATTGTAGGATGCAGGGAGAGTGGGTTGTAAGAGGGAGATGGACGATTAGTAGGGTATGGAGTGCAAGATGACGGTGGATAGTGCAGGGTGGAGGATAGCAAGAGATCGAGGTAGAAGGGACTGAGGGAGGTGCTAGAGGTATAATCTTCAGAGTTTGTGTAGTAAGTCAGTTTCTGTCAAAATGTCAATGAGAGAGTCAGGATTAAAGGAGGGTCCATCTGCAAGAAGGGAAGGTAAAGAAAGGGCCGCAGAGCGAAGATGATGTTGGAGGTAAATTCTGCGTGCTCGTTGATAGAGTGGGCAGTCCAACAGAATATGTCGAACAGACACTGGAACCTGACAATACTCACAGAGAGGGACAGGGAGCCTCTCCATGAGATACCCGTGAGTAAGACAAGTGTGGCCGATGCGAAGACTGGAGAGTGTAGTCTCCCAACCTCGACATTGGTGACAAGAAGAAGGCCAGAAACCTATAATCGGTTTAATAGAATGAAGTTAGTTAGTCAGCAGGTCAGACCAGCGTTGTTGCCAACGGGCGCGAAGGTGGGTAGCAATGACCGCAAAATAGTCAGTGAAAGGAACACCTCTATATGAAACTGGAAGGTCATGTACTGCTGACCGCGCAGCAGTGTCTGCCTGTTCATTGCCCTGTACATCAACATGACCAGGGACCTAACAAAAAACAATATCGTTATGCTTGCTAAAGATACGGCATAACCAAAGGTGGATACGAAGAACTAGGGGTGAGGTGTATCAATTTTACGGATAGCCTGTAAAGCAATGATGGAGTCTGAAACGACTACAAATGGTGACACAGGCATAGATGCAATACGGATAAGTGCCAAAGAATGGCATACAATTCAGCCGTAAATATGCTAGCCGAAGGTCATAGATGCCCTCGTACGACGCTGTCCGGAAACACTGCTGCGAAACCGATGCCGTCAGATGACTTTGAACCATCGGTGTATACTGCGATGGCATGGGAATGAGATCGGAAGTGGTCTAGAAAGAAAGAGCAGAACGCCGTAGGTAGATGGGCTTTCGCGCAAGGTAGAGGAATATAACAGACATGGATAGCAGGAACTTCCCAAGGGGGTTGGGGAAAGGGAGATGTCACATGAACATATAGAGGTGGGAGCTGAAGGAAGACAGGAGTGAATGTAGACGAAGAGAAAAGGGACGAAGTAAGCAGGGCGAAGAATAAATAAAGAGCGCCTACTAACATCTGTAACAATCCTATACATGGAAGGATTGCGGAGGTCATGAGAGGGAACAAAATAGCGAATGCAATGTGCATCACGACGATCGGATAAGGATGGAATGTTCGCTTCTACATAGAGGCTCTCAACAAGGGAAGAATGAAATGCACCAAGGCATAAGCATAATCCCTGGTAATGGATGGGATTAAGAATGGAAAGAGTAGCAGGGGAGGCCGCCAAATATATCTGGTCACCATAATCGAGTTTAGACAAAATTATGGCTGAATGCAGGCGAAGGAGAGTTCTACGATCAGCCCCCATGAAAGATGTGCGAGGGTTTTAAGAAGGTTTAGCCGGCTGTGACAAGTCGCCTTCAGAGAGGTAATGCGAGGTTTCCAGGACAATCGACGGTCGAACAGGAGGCCGAGAAACCTGACTGTATCACGTTCTGGGATACGTGAGCCGTATAGGTATAATGGATGATTAGAGACCACTGAACGTCTAGTAAACGTAATTTGATGAGTTTTGCCACTAGAAAATTTAAACCCGTGAGTGGTGGCCCAATCAGAAACCTGGTTGATGGCATGCTGGAGGGAAACTGCAATGAGGTGACAGTCAGCACCTACACAAGCTATAGCAAAGTCATCCACAAAGAGCGATGACCAAATATTGGATGGGAGAACAGATGCCAGATTATTTATAGCAAGCAGAAAGAGTGTTGTGCTCAGAACACATCCCTGGGGACACCTTCAGCTTGGACAAATTCCGGGGAGAGTTCATTACTAACCCGGACCCGGAAATGTCTGTCAGTTAAGAAGGCCTTAAGAAAGAATGGTAGGTTGCCTCGGAGGCCTAAGGAGTGGGTCTGGGCCAAGATATTATATCTCCAATTGTGTCATAAGCCTTCTCAAGGTCGAAAAAGATAGCGATAACCGAATGGTTATTCGCAAAGGCATTACGAATATACGAATCCAAGCGCAGCAAGGGGTCAATGGCAGAACGGCCCTTACGGAAGCCATATTGACTAGGAGAGAGACTATTGTGCGTCTCTAAATACCACATAAAACGTCTATTAACTAGACGTTCCATCATCTTGCAAACTGCTCTGGTAGGAGCAATCGGATGGTAGTGAGAGGAATCACGTCCCGTAGTACCTGGTTTTCGAAAAGGGAGAACAATAGCAGACTTCCACAGCTGGGGAAGAACTCCTTGTGACCATATGAGATTAAAGAGTTGTAAGAGGACAGTAAGAGCAGACTGATGTAAATGCTGTAGCATACGAATATGTATGCCATCTGGCACAGCTGTCGATGATCGGCAAGCAGAGAGCGTTGCCTCCAGTTCTTGAAGGGTAAAAGGCACATTATAGGATTATTCTCTAAGAGAAGAAAAATCTAAGGGCTTTAACTCGCTGGCAGACTTAGAAGAAAGGAACGAGGGGCATAGATGGAGCCCCTGAGAAATGTGGACGAGATGATTACCAATTTCAGTGGCAACGGCAAGAGGGTGTGCTATATCGACACCAGCAACCTGAAGAACAGGAGCCAGGTCGGGGGAGAATTTACCACTTAATTTCCACACTTTCTTCCAGACAGCACTCATCGAGGAAGCCGAAGTGACAGTAGAAATGTAATCTCGCCAGCAAATGCGTTTAGCATCACGTATGACACAGCGAGCAATAGCCCTCTTCTGCCCAAAATCAAGGAGTCTCTCTGTGGTTCTGTTATACCGATATCTGCCCCATGCAGCGTGTTTCAAACGCACTGCCCGAGCACAAGCAGGAGACCACAAAGGCACGCACTTCTGAGGATGCTTGCCTGAGGTTTGGGGAATAGAATGTGAAGCCGCTGTGAAGATGGAGGATGAAAAGAGATGTAAAACCTCATCAATGGAGGACAAGGTAGGAACCTCATGAAAGGCAGTAAGATGTGCGTAAAGGTCCCATTTCGCCCGGACAAATTGCCAGCGAGGGCAATGAGGAGGTGGAGAAAACAGAGGGGACTTTAGGATGAATGGGAAATGATCACTGTCATGTAAGTCCGGGAGGACAGACCAGGTGAAGTCAAGGACTGTTGAGGAAGAGCAGATGGAGAGATCGATACAGGAGAAAGAATGAGTTCGAGGATCAAAATGGGTAGGAGTACCCGTATTTAAAACATGAAGGGGAAAAGAAGCAAGAAATGACTCCAACTGAACGCCATGGGAGTCACAGTGCGACCCTCCCCAGAGAAAATAGTGCGCGTTAAAATCGCCAAGTAATAGAAGGGGTGGTGGTAAGGAAGAAACCAGAAAATCAACATCTGGGATAGACAATGCCCGCGAAGGGAGAGATATAAAGAACAGAGTGTATACCACTTATTCAAGTGGATACGGGCTGCGGTGTAATGTAAGGAAGAAGGGACATAGAGCTGACGGTATGGAACACCAGTGCGTATAAGAAGAGCACTTTCGTTAAAGGTTCCATCGGAAAAAGGATCCGATGAATATAACAAAACATAGCCTGAAAAGGGCCTGATAACAGTGGATTGTAATTTGGGTTTTTGCAAACAGACCCCAACAGGAAAAACTGGGAGAGCAACACCTGAAACTCACCCCGGTTACCCCTGAGGCCTCGGATATTCCACTGCAAATAAGCCATGATTTATGGAGAGAAAGATTTAAGTGGAAGTGAGAGGAATCTATGGACTAGGGATAGAAAAGTCCACATGTGGAGGCAGCGGAAGACCTGTAATCAGAGAGGTAGGAGGACGTTGTGAAGGAAGGGGGGTTGAGACGAAGAAGAGAAATGAGGAACCTCAGGTGGAGTAGTGTCCATCATCGGTCCAGTCTCTGAAATATATTCTGCAATAGCTTCCAGTGTTTCGGAAGTCAAAGATGCAGAATGTGAGACTACATTAGAAATGGAAGAAGAGTGAGCAACTATCGGGGAGTCTATAGACTGTACTAAAGTAGAGGACGAGGAGAGAGAAGAGGAAACTGTCGTAGGGGCTTGGGAGCGGACAGGGGATGAAGGTAGTGTATGAGGAGGAGGATGAACCTCCACGCACATCACAGAACTAGTCGGAGGTGAAGAACCTGGCAGTAGGGATTTTTTTCCGGGCTTATGAGAAGAAGGGGGGGCGCTGAGGTTTAGGCAAAGGACGAGGACATGTAGACTCAGAATTGTGCGAGTGAGTAGAGGAAGGATTGTGGACAGTATGAGAAGCCGAGGTAGGGACCTCGGAGCCAAGAACATCAAAAGGATTTGAGACAGGGGTGATTGAGGATGAGGCGACCACAGAGGAAGCCGTGGAAGTTGGGACTCCAGAAGCGGGGCGTCGTTTAGCAATGCCAGAATAGGAAATGCGGGGAAGTCTCCCTTGAAGGCATAGATGAGAGACGGCCATAGCATATGAGAAGCCTTCCGCCTCTTTGAGACAACGAATTTCCCGCTCATTCAGGTAAACCTGAAAACGGCGAGAATACGATGGATGTGCCTCATGACAGTTAAGGCAAGAGGGAGGTAGAGTACAAGAAGAACTGACATGGTCGTCAGCACCACAGACTGGGCATTCGGCCATGGACCTGCAATATTTCGCTGGATGACCAAAACGCCAGCAGTTTCTACACTGCTGCGGTGTAGGGGTCACCTTTCGAACTTGTAAACGTTGACCTGCAGTGCAGACCGAAGGTGGAAGTTCTCGGCTGTCAAACGTTAAATGAGCTATATTATATTATATATATTATATATATATATTCTAGGTAGTAGGTTGGTAGACAGCAACCGCCCAGGGAGGTACTACCGTCCTGCCAAGTGAGTGTAAAACGAAAGCCTGTATTTGTTTTACATGATGGTAGGATTGCTGGTGTCTTTTTTCTGTCTCATAAACATGCAAGATTTCAGGTATGTCTTGTTACTTCTTGTTACGCCCTTTGCTCATTTCTAGAACGAAATGATGTGTATTAATGTTTGTTTTGGCTTTTTCACTTAATATTATATTAAGGAGTATTTCCATTAATAGCTAAAATGGATTTACTCGACTTTATAATATTATCTGGCCCCAAATTGTTTAGCTTTGTACATAGGTAGGATGTTGTAATATTGTAAACTGCTGGTGCGGCTGGTTAAGTACCAGCCGACACTTTGAGCTACAAACCGAGTTTAGGTCGGCTGGTAAAGCCTTGTCTTGTTTAGTTCATACCTTCCTCTGGTCTAGGAAGGGACTAGTGGAGAATCTGTCTTCAAGACTCCCTACTCTCCCCCCACCAGTGCCCAGGAGTTATTGGAAGCCCTGGAATAGTGAATATCTATCTGAGATGGTGGATGAATATATTGGTCTGAATAGGCGGATGAAAAACTCTTGAAGACAATGAGAATAAGTGAACAGTTATTTGCTTCAGCGTGGTGTTAAGGCTTGGAAAATGCACGTGTCTGTACATATATTTGCATATACCTTTTGACTCGTTGTGAAAGAGTCTAATAACGCTCAGCCTAGAGCAGTTTGTGAATGTTGAACTTATTATAGTGATAATAAGGTTAATGATATGTTTTACTCAGTGTGCGAAATGAGTATTAATTATTAAAACTGTTAATAAAACTAACTGAAACTAGAAAGATTCCTTTTTCCTCCATATGTGAGCCCTGTTACGAGTTAGATCTGTTCTTTTCTCAATTTTGTTACGAGAAGCACTACCTCTAGCTGATTAACCAGCTAGGCCCGTAACAAGTGGGGGCCTGTCCGGGAGCTTACTCTTTAATCCAAGATGCTGGAGGAGACATAGGCCTTGAGGTATAAGTGCTAGTCCCACGAAAGGAAGCTGCTGTCTCGACACCCATAGTCAACAATGGAGGCCCAAATACAAAAGTTATTATGTGAGTTAACTTTGGATGATTTGGAGTCTTTAAAACTTCAGAACTGCTGGCAAATTGCTGTGCGCCTAGGAGTGAAGTATAATAGATATTACACCGCCGAGACCACTCGATCTATTTTAAGGAACATGTTGTTTCCCGAACGGGGAGAAGTGGATAACCTTCAGGATACTGTTGAGGCAAGTCTAATATCTCAGTGTGAAGACTTAGAACAACCACTTGAAGCAGCAGGACCTGATCCTGGTGGCCTTCCAACTTCCCTACCTTCTGGGGATGTGGCTGAGTCTGAATTTAAGGGAACATCTGAACTTACATTCCTGGGAGAGGTGCCTGAAATTGGGGCAACTAGTCGCCCAGTTTCCGATCCTGATCCACTAGAGGTACCAGGCTTAGGTGCTCGACCCAAGGAAAGACGGGGAAACGTCTATCCCCTAACTCCTCCACTGCCTTCTGGTCCCATATCCCATATCCAGTTCGAAAGGATGGAGCGCCTTATTCTTTGCAAACGGCCCAAATAGAAGCCCAAAGGAAGCTGAATGCGGAAGAATTTGAAAGGGACAACATACTCTACGAGCGTCAGCGGCAAAGAGAAGACGTTGTGAGGCCCAAGGCCTCCGAAGGTGCTTTCGACATTCATAAAGCAGCATCTTTGGTGCCCAAGTTTTTTGAGTCTGATCTGGACACCTATTTCGATACCTTTGAAAATCAGGCTCGGGCTATGCAGTGGCCCCAGAAGTTCTGGGCTATCTTGTTGCATACGACGCTGACTGGAAAAGCTCGGGAATGTACAGCGTCTTTGCCTTATGAAAAATACGCTCAATATGACTCTGTGAAAAAGGTCATCCTGGAAACATATGACCTACTTCCTTTGAGCTACCAGCAAGCCTTCCGTAATTTGCAGAGGTTACCAGGACAAACTTGGGTGGACTTTGCCAGGCAGAAGCAGATAGCATTTGAGAGGTGGCAAAGAGCCTCACAAAGCAACACCATAAGCAGTCTGTCCCAATTAATATTACAAGAGGACTTCTATAATTCTATATCAGGAGATTTGCGGAAGTTCCTGATCGACCGGCAGACTCCTGATGTGTTAGAAACCGCTGCTCTGGCCGATCGCTACGAGATCTCCAACCAGCTGATCCGCGATAGAACATCCAGAGTGGAAGCAGTAAAATCGAGCCAGAAGGTTCAACCAGTTAAGTCGAGAATAGAACCTCGCCAAAGGTTTCCTTCAACAGCAGTAACCTCTCGTCCCCTATATAAGCCTATTAATGATGTCAGGTTTGCACCACGACAAAAACGGGAGATGTATAAAGCCAGGAAGAATTTATCCTGCACCTATTGCCAAAGAGAAGGTCATGGACGAAACCAATGTTATCAGCTGGAAAGGGACATGAGGTATAAAAATCGGGAAGGTGCCCCTATACAGATGGTGTCTTCAATATCCCAGACACAGGAAGGCCTACAGACAGATGTAGGACCGGCAGGAACGAAGTTTGCTTCACTGAGATGACCAGAGACGATGGCCATATCAGAACAAGAAATTGAAAAGGCGATGAGCCCATATTTTTCAGAAGGAAAAGCGGGTATTGACGAGTGTCAAGTGGTATCTATTAAGACTTATAGGGATACAGGGAGTTACTTGACATTATTAAAGAAGGGAATCCTCCCTCTATCTGACCATACTTATACGAAGATAGACGGACTTCTGGAGGCTTATGGAGGAGCTGTCTCCAGAGTTCCCCTCCATAGGATATACCTAGACATAAGTGGCTATAAGGGATATGCGGCGGTCGGCATATCAGACGAAGGATTCCCAATTAAGTCTGCTGACCTACTGATAGGTAATGACTTAAGCTGTGAAGGGATCAAGAAAGAACCTTTGGTGATAGAGAATACCTCTGGGGAGGATTATGTGATTGAGGCTTATAAGAAGGACCTATCATTATTTCCACTGGGCGCTGTCACTAGATCCATGGCTCCCCGAGTGCCTCCTGAATCACCGGAGGAAGAAGTGAGCAATGCTGATCTGGGTTTGGACCTGTTGTTCAGTACCACCCACTGGCCCAAGCCCGCGGCTACAGTGTTTGTCGGACAAGATTCAAGTTTAGATTCCTTGTGTGCTAAAAAATTTGGGCCGAAAGATCTAATTCAAGCTCAGTTGGAAGATCCCTCGTTGAAGAGTATAAGGAAGTTAGCGATAATGGAAGATGAGGCCGAGAAACTAGAGGACTGTGTTTATTCAAGTAGCGGTATACTTATGAAGAAATCCACCAGAAAAGATTCTCCAGATGCATCTTTTGCCAAGACCAAACATGTATTAATCCTTCCTAGGGTTTATCGCGATCTTGCACTGGAGGTCGCCCATAACAGTCCGATGGGAGGACACCTAGGAGTAAGGAAGACAATTGTAAAGTTGTCAAAATACTTTTTTTGGCCTAGAATGCGGGAAACTGTGGTGGAACACCTTCGTAGTTGCCGGGTCTGTCAGACCGTTGGCAAACCTACTCATACCCCGCTTCCGGCACCTCTCCACCCTATCATCTCAGATGGTGAGCCGTTTTCCCGCCTGATTATAGATTGTGTAGGTCCGCTTCCCAGGACCAAGGCGGGAAATCAATATCTATTCACTATAATGGATTCTGCCACTCGATATCCCGAGGCCATCCCCATGAGGAGAATAAATGCTCGCGCAATAGTCCGTGCTTTGATAAGGTTTTTCTCACAGGTAGGGTTGCCCCGAGAAATCCAATCTGATCAGGGCTCTAACTTCACCTCCAAAATCTTCAAGGAGGCTATGTCACGCCTGGGGATAAAATCTATCCTCGCTACGAGTTATAGACCCCAGTCTCAAGGAGCTTTAGAACGGTTCCATCAAACGTTAAAAGTAATGATGCGTTCTTACTGTGAACAGTTTAGTAAAGACTGGGATGAGGGCATTCCTTTCCTTCTCCTGGCAGTAAGGGAGAGTGAGCAGGAAAGTTTGGGGTATAGCCCTTTTGAATTGATATATAGTTATAATGTACGTGGACCTCTCGCAGTATTGAGAGATGTATGGACCGGAAGGCGTACGCCGTCGGTTCAGGTATGTCCAGCTTTGATGCAGGAACACCTAACTTTCACTAGGAATTTAGCCGTAAAGAATTTGAAGGAAGCCCAGGCTAAAATGAAGCTACGGCACGATAAACATGCGGCCCCTCGCTCTTTCAACATAGGAGATAAAGTATTGGCTCAGAAATTCCTGCCCGGACATGCATTGAAACCAAGATATGAGGGACCTTTGGAAGTCATTAAAAAACTAAGTGAAGTTAATTACCTGGTTCGTACGCCAGGGAAAAGAAAATCGGACCATGCATACCATGTTAATCAGTTGAAGAGATATTATGTCGGGTTAGCCCCGACCGCTGCCATTCTCTTAGAATCCCGGGAAGAAGTAGAGGATTTGGAGGACTGCTCCAAAGGAATCGAAATCCGTCTTAGAAATACTCAAGTTCTACGATCCCTGGACGATTTTTTGCAAGATCTGACCAGCGACCGGGCCAAAGAAGTGAAGAGTATGATATTGAAATACCCATCCTTGTTTGGTGATATACCTAAGCGCTGTACGTTGGGAACACACGACGTGGATGTCCAAGGAGCCACGCCCATCAAGCAATCTCCTTATCGCTTAAGCCCAATAAAACACCAAGCATTAAGGGATGAAATCGACTTTTACTGACCCATGGGCTAATTGAAAGGAGCAAAGTCCGTGGGCCTCTCCTTGTGTGTTGGTCCCGAAGTCAGACGGTACATATCGTATGTGCACTGATTATAGAAAAGTGAATTCAGTTACAGTTCCAGATGGGTACCCTTTGCCGAGGGTGGATGATTTAATTGACAGGGTTGCCGGAGCCCAGTATGTGAGCCGGCTGGACCTACTGCGAGGTTACTATCAAGTGCCCCTAACAAACCGTGCTCAGGACATATCAGCATTCACGATACATGGGGGCTTGTTCAATTACTTGGTTACCCCATTCGGGTTGTGCAACGCAGCTTCTACTTTTCAGCGGCTCATGAATGACCTTACTTATAACCTTGAGGGGGTAGAAGCCTACCTCGACGATTTAGTAGTTATTAGTGATGATTGGAGTTCACATTTAAACCGTCTGGAGGCTCTTTTTAGGAAATTAGATACTTATAACTTTACTATCAATTTGGCCAAATGCAAATTCGGGCAAGCTAGGATAAGGTATTTGGGGTTTAATATAGGTCAGGGAACGGTGGCACCCGTCAATGCAAAAGTGAGAGCCATTTCAGATTTTCCTATACCACAAGATAGAAAAGGGGTACAGAGATTTTTGGGAATGGCTGGGTACTATAGAAGATTCTGCCCAAATTTCTCACACGTGGCGGCCCCCCTTTTTGAGCTGACTAGCTCTAAAATTAAGTTTATTTGGTCTAAGGAATGTAATTTGGCTTTCATCAGGTTAAAGCGATTGTTGAATTCCTCTCCAGTGTTGAAAAGCCCTGATTTTAACTGTCCTTTCTTGTTACATATAGACGCCAGCAGTTATGCTGTTGGATCAGTGTTGCTGCAGACGTCCCAATCTTCTGATCTTCTTCATCCGATTTGCTATTACTCCTCTACCTTAAAGCCCCACCAAAGAGATTATGCCACTGTTGAAAAAGAAGCCCTAGCCTTGGTTCTCTCCTTAGAGCATTTTGAAGTTTACTTGGGAACCTCTCCCCACCAGATCACGGTATACTCCGATCATAACCCTTTAACATTTATTAATACCATGAAATCTAAGAATGCCAGAATACAAAGATGGGCCCTTAGATTACAGCCTTTTTCCATTAAAATTCTTCATATAAAGGGCAAATATAATGTGATTGCGGACGCATTGTCCCGTCCTTAAGACTAGTATGATTTTACGCTGTCAATGCTCTAATTTATGCCTAATAGTTCCTGTTTTTTCGCCTACAGTTATGTGGGGGAGTAATACCAATTACAGTTTAGTAATGGAGGATGAAGTTTAAAGACCAGTTGGGGTGACCTTAGGGAGGTCCCGGCCTACAGCACTGCCTTCATGCCACTCAAGACAGTGAGAAAATCCAGTTCAGTTGAGGCGAATGTCTATGGTCTACACTGTCTCCTTCCTGGACAACACTCTGACTATATGGAGACCAAGAGTATATGAGATATTTTTGAAGGCTGAGAAATATATACCAACTGTTATGTTCATATTCCAGATATTCTATTATAGGTAGTAGGAGATTTAGGGCTATTAATATTCTGTTTAGTGCGACCTTTGGTCGTGGGGAAGGAGTGTTACGCCTTTGCTCATTTCTAGAACGAAATGATGTGTATTAATGTTTGTTTTGGCTTTTTCACTTAATATTATATTAAGGAGTATTTCCATTAATAGCTAAAATGGATTTACTCGACTTTATAATATTATCTGGCCCCAAATTGTTTAGCTTTGTACATAGGTAGGATGTTGTAATATTGTAAACTGCTGGTGCGGCTGGTTAAGTACCAGCCGACACTTTGAGCTACAAACCGAGTTTAGGTCGGCTGGTAAAGCCTTGTCTTGTTTAGTTCATACCTTCCTCTGGTCTAGGAAGGACTAGTGGAGAATCTGTCTTCAAGACTCCCTACTCTCCCCCCACCAGTGCCCAGGAGTTATTGGAAGCCCTGGAATAGTGAATATCTATCTGAGATGGTGGATGAATATATTGGTCTGAATAGGCGGATGAAAAACTCTTGAAGACAATGAGAATAAGTGAACAGTTATTTGCTTCAGCGTGGTGTTAAGGCTTGGAAAATGCACGTGTCTGTACATATATTTGCATATACCTTTTGACTCGTTGTGAAAGAGTCTAATAACGCTCAGCCTAGAGCAGTTTGTGAATGTTGAACTTATTATAGTGATAATAAGGTTAATGATATGTTTTACTCAGTGTGCGAAATGAGTATTAATTATTAAAACTGTTAATAAAACTAACTGAAACTAGAAAGATTCCTTTTTCCTCCATATGTGAGCCCTGTTACGAGTTAGATCTGTTCTTTTCTCAATTTTGTTACGAGAAGCACTACCTCTAGCTGATTAACCAGCTAGGCCCGTAACACTTCTACTTACACTTAGGTCACACTACACATTCATGTACAAGCATATGTATATCCACACACCCCTCTGGGTTTTCTTCTATTTTCTTACTAGTTCTTGTTCTTATTTCCTCTTATCTCCATGGGGAAGTGGAACAGAATTCTTCCTCCGTAAGCCATGCGTGTCGTAAGAGGCGACTAAAATGCCGGGTGCAAGGGGCTAGTAACCCCTTCTCCTGTATATATTACTAAATGTAAAAGGAGAAACTTTCGTTTTTTCTTTTGGGCCACCCTGCTTCGGTGGGAAACGGCCGACGTGTTGAAAGAAAGAAAGAATATATATATATATATATATATATATATATATATATATATATATATATATATATATATATAATATATATATATAATTATATATAATTATATATATATATATATATATATATATATATATATATATATATATATATATATATATATATATATATATGCAAAGAGATCACAGTAAACAGGTGATATCAAAATATGCAAGACAACCACTATGAAAAAAATAGAAGAATTCCAAGCGCTTTCGTGACTACTCACATTATCAAGGAACTATACAAGGAAACGTGAGAAGAAGGCTTATAAAGGGGCAGAATACACCTCACAGTCACATCACACTAACAAAGACAACACCTCACAGTAGCGTAACATCTCACGACTCTGTGAAGAGGAACATACGAAAGGACCTGAAACTCTTCCCAAGAAATAAGAGTAGTCCAATTTATCATTAAATTCTTCCCAAATTTTATTAATTATAAATGAATCCAATTTATATAGACCAAAAGAAATATTCATATTATTTTCAAAACTGCTTTTAATGAAACATGATTCTATTATATTCCTCTCAACCATGGACTTGCTTGATACAACCTTCTCAGCATTTTGAAAATCAATTGGATGGTTAAAGTCTCTCACATGAATAAATAGAGCATTAGAATCTTGTCCAGTTCTAATGCTATATTTATGTTGTTTTAATCTTAGTTCAAGACTTTTACCAGTTTGACCATAATAAACTTTATCGCATATTTTACAGGGAATCTTATAGACACATCCGTCAGCATTTTGGGGGGAATTTTTTATCAAAAGTCTTTTTACTGTATCAAGATTTTTAAATACAACTTTGATATTAAAATTCTTAAGAAAGGAAGGCTTATCAACCAAGTTTTCATGGTAAGGGAGAACCAACATATTTTTAGTTGAATAAGGTTGGTTGTCCCTTTTGGGATTGTAAAAAGTATTTCTAGCTATTTTAAAAGATTTATCAATTATGTTTCTTGGGTATTTTAAATCACTAGCTATTTCATAAATTTTAGAGATTTCTTCATCTATGAACTCTGGACTACAAATACGTAAAGCTCTCAAAAACATAGAAGAGAAAACAGACACTTTAACTCTATCTTGATGTGAAGAGTAATAGTGTACATAGGAACAATTATTTGTAGGTTTTCTGTAAATTTTAAATTTAAAATCAATGTTACCCTTAATAATAAAAACATCTAGGAAGGGCAATGAGTTATTTACTTCAAATTCAACAGTAAAATTTATAGAATGAGCTAAGCTATTTAATTTGACAAGGAAATGGTTTATGTCTACATTCTTAGGCATAAGGCACAAAATGTCATCAACATATCTATACCACTATACGCATCAACATATCTATACCACTATACGCTACTGTGAGTAGTCACGAAAGCGCTTGGAATTCTTCTATTTTTTTCATAGTGGTTGTCTTGCATATATATATATATATATATATATATATATATATATATACAAAGTGGGAGTTGTCACAGTTGCTTTTTGCTGATGACACTGTGCTTTTGGGAGATTCTGAAGAGAAGTTGCAGAGGTTGGTGGATGAATTTGGTAGGGTGTGTAAAAGAAGAAAATTGAAAGTGAATATAGAAAAGAGTAAGGTGATGAGGATAACAAAAGAATAGGTGACGAAAGATTGGATATCAGATTGGAGGGAGAGAGTATGGAGGAGGTGAATGTATTCAGATATTTGGGAGTGGACATGTCGGCGGATGGGTCTATGAAGGATGAGGTGAATCATAGAATTGATGAGGGGAAAAGGGTGAGTGGAGCACTTGGAGTCTGTGGAGACAAAGAACCTTGTCCATGGAAGTAAAGAGGGGAATGTATGAGAGTATAGTTATACCAACGCTCTTATATGGGTGTGAAGCATGGGTGATGAATGTTGCAACGAGGAGAAGGTTGGAGGCAGTGGAGATGTCATGTCTGAGGTCAATGTGTGGTGTGAATATAATGCAGAGAATTCGGAGTTTGGAAATTAGGAGGAGGTGCGGGATTACCAAAACGATTGTCCAGAGAGCTGAGGAGGGGTTGTTGAGGTGGTTTGGACATGTAGAG
>WNWK01020457.1:0-12500 GCA_009830355.1 Cherax destructor | reverse complement strand
TATATATTATATATATATATTATATATATATATATATATATATATATATATATATATATAATATATATATACATATTATATATATATATATATATAATATATATATATATATATATATATATATATATATATATATATATATATATATATATATATATATATATATATATATATATATATATATATATATATATATTATATATATATATATATATATATATATTATATATTTTTTTTTATTTATTAACACATCGGCCGATTCCCATCAAGGCAGGGTGGCCCGAAAAAGAAAAACTTTCATCATCATTCTCTCCATCACTGTCTTGCCAGAAGGGTGCTTTACACTACAGTTATAAAACTGCAACATTAACACCCCTCCTTCAGAGTGCCGGCACTGTACTTCCCATCTCCAGAACTCAAGTCCGGCCTGCCGGTTTCCCTGAATCCCTTCATAAATGTTACTTTGCTCACACTCCAACAGCACGTCAAGTATTAAAAACCATATGCCTCCATTCACTCCTATCAAATACGCTCACACATGCTTGCTGGAAGTCCAAGCCCCTCGCACACAAAACTTCCTTTACCCCCTCCCTCCAACCTTTCCTAGGCCGACCCCTACCCCGCCTTCCCTCCACTACAGATTTATACACTCGAAGTTATTCTGTCTCGTTCCATTCTCTCTACATGTCCGAACCACCTCAACAACCCGTCCTCAGCTCTCTGGATAATAGTTTTGGTAATCCTGCACCTCCTCCTAATTTCCAAACTCCGAATTCTCTGCATTATATTCACACCACACATTGACCTCAGACATGACATCTCCACTGCCTCCAGCCTTCTCCTCGTTGCAACATTCATCACCCATGCTTCACACCCATATAAGAGCGTTGGTATAACTATACTCTCATACATTCCCCTCTTTACTTCCATGGACAAGGTTCTTTGTCTCCACAGACTCCGAAGTGCTCCACTAACCCTTTTCCCCTCATCAATTCTATGATTCACCTCATCCTTCATAGACCCATCCGCCGACATGTCCACTCCCAAATATCTGAATACATTCACCTCCTCCATACTCTCTCCCTCCAATCTGATATCCAATCTTTCGTCACCTATTCTTTTTGTTATCCTCATCACCTTACTCTTTCCTATATTCACTTTCAATTTTCTTCTTTTACACACCCTACCAAATTCATCCACCAACCTCTGCAGCTTCTCTTCAGAATCTCCCAAAAGCACAGTGTCATCAGCAAAAAGCAACTGTGACAAATCCCACTTTGTATTTGCTTCTTTATCTTTTAGCCCAACACCTCTTGCCAAGACCCTCGCATTCACTTCTCTTACAACCCCATCTATAAATATAATGAACAACCACGGTGACATCACACATCCTTGTCTAAGGCCCACTTTTACTGGGAAATAGTCCCCTTCCCTCCTACACACTCTAACCTGAGCCTCACTATCCTCATAAAAACTCTTCACTGCTTTCAGTAACCTTCCTCCTATTCCTTACACCTGCAACATCTGCCACATTGCCCCCCTATCTACCCTATCATACGCCTTTTCCAAATCCATAAATGCCACAAAAACATCTTTACCCTTATCCAAATACTGTTCACCTATATGTTTCACTGTAAACACTTGGTCTACACACCCCTACCTTTCCTAAAGCCACCTTGTTCATCTGCTATTCTGCTCTCCGTCTTACTCATAATTCTTTCAATAATAACTCTACCATACACTTTACCTGGTATACTCAACAGACTTATTCCCCTATAATTTTTGCACTCTCTTTTGTCCCCTTTGCCTTTATACAAAGGAACAATACACGCTCTCTGCCAGTCCCTAGGTACCTTACCCTCTTCCATACATTTATTAAATAATAGCACCAACCACTCCAAAACTATAGCCCGCCTGCTTTTAACATTTCTACCTTTATCCCATCGATCCCAGCTGCCTTACCCCCTTTCATTCTACCCACTGCCTCACAAACTTCCCCCACACTCACAACTGGCTCTTCCACACTCCTACAAGATGTTATTCCTCCTTGCCCTATACACGAGATCACAGCTTCCCTGTCTTCATCAACATTTAACAACTCCTTAAAATATTCCCTCCATCTTCCCGATACCTCTAACTCTCCATTTAATAACTCTCCTCTCCTATTTTTAACTGTCAAATCCATTTGTTCCCCAGGCTTCCTCCACTTATTAATTTCACTCCAAAACTTTTTCTTATTTTCAACAAAATTTGTTGATAACATCTCACCCACTCTCTCATTTGCATCACTCTTCCCTCCTTGCATCACTTCTACTTTGTAAAAACCTCTTATTATACTTACGACCAACTGAGTCTTCAGGAAAACGTTGAATAGAGTCGATGTCCTGGCAAGGTCTCTATCGTCAGGGAAACGTCTTCCGCCTGATCAGAACTATGGAATAAAATAATAACTTTCAATAAGAATAATAATGAAAAAAATAAAATAAAAAGTAGTTAACTAAATAAGATAAAAAACCAAGTTTGTTGCAGTGAGAACTTGAGACTTTTCTAAGTCTAGGAGATCTTCGAAAGATGTACTGAAGATATGATGTTTGCTAACCTGGGTAGACGGGATAAGTGTCGCTATGCCCTACTATGTCCCGTCGCCTTGGTTCTACCTTCCGTATATCCAGCGTCTACTGTGGATGACCACGCCAGCAGCAGAACTGGTAATGAAAAAAGAACTGTGGTTACAAGATGGTTATTAAGGATATATAACATTGAAGACAAAGGGTGGTAATTTTGCTTCAGTGTCGTTACTGGTGGCCAGGTTAAATACATACATGAAACAATATTCCTGGTAGATCACCTCACCTGATCAGGAGAAGATTGGAGGTGACGTGATTTCCCAAACTTAAACCCATGCGAGGTGAGGTTAATACTACCAGGAGTTGAATCTAAAGAAACTCAGACACGAACAAATCTGGGATTTTACAGCAGACCAGTAGACGGCACTGTAACAGTTCCTCGGAGTCTGAACTACCATATGTCCAGTAGACTAGCACTGTAACAGTTCCTCGGAGTCTGAACTACCATATGTCCAGTAGACGGCACTGTAACAGTTCCTCGGAGTCTGAACTACCATATGTCCAGTAGACAGCACTGTAACAGTTCCTCGGAGTCTGAACTACCATATGTCCAGTAGATGGCACTGTAACAGTTCCTCGGAGTCTGAACTACCATATGTCCAGTAGCATGCACTGTTAACATTCCTCAGGAGTCTGATATCTATCCATATGCCCAAGTTTACTGAACTTTTTCCATTTCATGATCTCTGTTCTTATATCAAGCTGAATGTCACAAACACTCTTTTGATCACTCAGCACATAAACCATGCTTTACCACTGTAGGTCAATGGTTCAGAGAACCATCAAGTTGATAGATTAGACACATGTGCAACATTTGGATAACTTTAAATAACAAAAAAGGCACAATACCATGACTGGAACAATACACACACAACCCGCACATATAAAAAAGAGAGGAGCTTACGATGACGTTTCGGTCCAAGTCGGACCGAAACGTTGTCGTGAGCTCCTCTCTTTTTTATATGTGCGGGTTGTGTGTGTTTTGGATACCTTTATTGCGGAAACATGTCGCCTCAGTAGAGACACCCAAGCGATAAACATGTGCCTAATTTATCATGCTTTACCAACACGTTCCTCAGATAATGTAACTGTGAGTAACTTTCCGACTGGCTAGGAAATTTTATCTCATGATTAGGGAAGACTTGAACTTTTTATAGCACACTAGAACATCTAGTAAACCATTCATATTCTAGCAACAAACGGTATCTTACTCTTCAAACCAGTGAATAATTTAGGGAAATTCCTGCTCTTTCAAGTGATCTTACTTGCAGTGTCATGAGATTCAAATGAATGATTTCAGGCATCATTTACAGTGCTGTGCCATTCTCCACCTGTGAAGGCATTTCCAGTTTGAATGTAATAATTTCAAATGAAATGCAGATCACTTCACCTTAGCTCCTCTGAAAGTCATTTCAACTTCTCACTGAGACACAGAGCCAAAATGCATGTAGCTACACACAATGATGCCACTTTTCTTTTTTTTTTTAATTCGCCGGTATTCTCCCCACCCGGATCTTTTCCAGATGGTGACCCGGCCTTGGCTCCCTGTCGTGGGAGTGTCTGAGCCCTATGTCTCCCATGGGAGGAGGTACAAGTACCCCCTCATTGTCTGGAACCAATTGTCCCCAGACCTAGCCACGTTCCCCGCCCTCACGGGGCTCGTAGGGAGAAGCTAGGCATCTCTGGTCTGCCATCTTTCCTGCCCCAGGGAGGCTAATGGGAATGGCAGGCTTGCGAGCTGAAGATGGTAACAAGCTCCAGCTTTGACACCTACCCTGCCCTAGAAGGGCTGGGCATGGTGTCCTCCCAATTGATGCCACTTCTTCCGAATGCAAATTCTAACAAACTTGAAATTAATTAAATCATTTACATTATTCCGTAATATGACTGTGGAACGGAATAAGAAATTTACTTAGTAATTAAACGTTATTCTTTGTTTATAGTATTTTTTTATGATAACGAATAAGGTGTTTGGATAACTTTTTGTTAGACAATTAACCAATCGCAGTGTGTCTGAGATTGTTTCAAAATTATTCTTAAAAAAATTCACAAATTGTATATAACACACAGATAACAGGGACATAAGAGACTGAAACTTAGGACAGCATTTCATACCTATTTGGACCATTAACCAGTAACACAGCAGCGCGACTGTGTGGCTAGTTGATGATTCAAGTCGGAACCATCGTTATTTGTGTGTCTAGTTGATGATTCAAGTCGGAACCATTGTTATTTGTGTGGCTAGTTGATGATTCAAGTCGGAACCATTGTTATTTGTGTGTCTAGTTGATGATTCAAGTCGGAACCATTGTTATTTGTGTGGCTAGTTGATGATTCAAGTCGGAACCATCGTTATTTGTGTGCTAGTTGATGATTCAAGTCGGAACCATTGTTATTTGTGTGGCTAGTTGATGATTCAAGTCGGAACCATCGTTATTTGTGTGGCTAGTTGATGATTCAAGTCGGAACCATCGTTATTTGTGTGGCTAGTTGATGATTCAAGTCGGAACCATTGTTATTTGTGTGTCTAGTTGATGATTCAAGTCGGAACCATCGTTATTTGTGTGGCTAGTTGATGATTCAAGTCGGAACCATTGTTATTTGTGTGGCTAGTTGATGATTCAAGTCGGAACCATTGTTATTTGTGTGATGCTAGTTGATGATTCAAGTCGGAACCATCGTTATTTGTGTGGCTAGTTGATGATTCAAGTCGGAACCATCGTTATTTGTGTGGCTAGTTGATGATTCAAGTCGGAACCATCGTTATTTGTGTGTCTAGTTGATGATTCAAGTCGGAACCATCGTTATTTGTGTTGCTAGTTGATGATTCAAGTCGGAACCATCGTTATTTGTGTGGCTAGTTGATGATTCAAGTCGGAACCATTGTTATTTGTGTGGCTAGTTGATGATTCAAGTCGGAACCATCGTTATTTGTGTGGCTAGTTGATGATTCAAGTCGGAACCATTGTTATTTGTGTGGCTAGTTGATGATTCAAGTCGGAACCATCGTTATTTGTGTGGCTAGTTGATGATTCAAGTCGGAACCATCTGTTATTTGTGTGGCTAGTTGATGATTCAAGTCGGAACCATTGTTATTTGTGTGGCTAGTTGATGATTCAAGTCGGAACCATTGTTATTTGTGTGGCTAGTTGATGATTCAAGTCGGAACCATTGTTATTTGTGTGGCTAGTTGATGATGCAAGTCGGAACCATTGTTATTTGTGTGGCTAGTTGATGATTCAAGTCGGAACCATCGTTATTTGTGTGGCTAGTTGATGATTCAAGTTGGAACCATCGTTATTTGTGTATTATACACCTTTGTGTATTGCTCCAGTAATAGCATTGTGCATTTTTTTTCCTAATAAAATGAATTTTGCATAAATTTTTGTGGCAACTAACAACTGAATGGAATAAGTAACCCTGATTATTTCCAGAACCTTTTTCTAAGAAGTATAGATTGTTTTCTTTGGGGATTTTTTTTTAAATAAATTATGTTTATTTTTTCGAAACGTTATGACTATTCGTGTACAGGTTAAACCAACTGCAAACTGAACAAGATGTAAACCACGGTGGGTGGGGTTAGAACCCATTGTAAGTGACCCACTTGCAATGGTTTCTAACCCCACCCTTTCCATGGTTTGTTTGCAATAGTTTTATTCCGATTACGTGAGTCGTGAAGAAGATGCATTTTGGTTTTTGGAAGAACCGAGAAATACATCCTAGTATTCCATAACACCAGTTCCTTGATCTTAAATGTAGGCGAGTGGAATAGTGCAGAGTGCGGCGGTGCAACTCAAACATGCAGTTAAATATTTCCTTTGTGAATATGAAGGAAATTAGAAGAGGCTTTCACAAATTATCATATGCAAATTAATATGCAAATTTCTTCAATTAAGATTGTTAATGAAGACATACAAAGACCAAGTCTAATTCACATATTTCAGAGAGAACAATATCCAAAAATACACAAGCACATGGAAGGCTTGAAACTAATCAGATGCAACACAGAAATTATCAAAAACACGCATATCCCTTTGGGCCTTCCCACTTTTATTTGTTGCAAAGATGGAATTAAAAACATTATGTAAGTAGAAATAAGGGAAATTTATTACTCAAAGAACTAAACTAATAGAATATACAATTTAACACTGATATTATTGATCTATTACATGTGCTAAAGTAAAAATATCTCATTAAATATAGATTATTATCTTACATAAGATAATGATAAGTCTCCTTATTGACAACCATCATCAAACTTCAGGAAATTAGAAGAAGTGCAAAGGTTTGCAAGAAGACTAGTCACGGAGCACAAGGGTATATCCTAGGAGGAGAGGTTAATTAAGGTAACTCAACCTGAAGACACTGGAGGACAGGAGGGTATATGATAGCGATGTATAAAATATTGAGAGGTGTTGACAAGGTCGACAGGGCCAGAATAATTCAGCGATGAGACACAGAAACAAGGGTAAACATCGGAAAGTCATGGGGATGTTAGGAAGTATTTATTCAGCCTGAGAGTTATCAGGAAGTGGAACAATCTGGAGAGTGAAGTGGAAGCAGGATTAATACATAGCTTTAAGAAGATGTCCGATGAGGCTCTTGCAGCAGGAAGAATATGGTCCTAATGACGATCATCGAAGAGGTGGGGCCAGGAGCTAGGAGTCGAACCCTGTAATAATAGATGAGTGAGTACACACATACACTTGCCCAATATACATATATTCTTGTGTGTATTGCCTCAGTAAACTCATACCCGGAAGAAAAGTTTAAGTACATATCAGCATAAACTAACACTGTGTATACAAACAAAACACACACAAAAACACACACACACACACACACAGAACACACGCTCTCTCTCACACACACACACACACACCCACACCACATCCACACACACACACACACACATCGAGGATATCACGTATGAAAGGCCCCTTGGAGCTAGTGATCATTTGGTTCTGTGTTTTGATTATATAGTTGAGCTACAAGTGGAGAGGGGAGCAGAAATAGGAAGGGAGAAATGAAACTACAAAAGGGGGACTACAGGATGAGGAACTTCCTACAAGACGTTCAGTGGGAGAGAGAATTGGCAGGAAAACCAGTAAAAGAAATGATGGAATACGTGACAACAAAATGCAAATAGGCAGAGGAGAAGTTTGTTCCCAAGAGAAACAGAAGTAATGGGAAGACCAGAACGAATCCTTGGTTCACCCAAAAGTGTAGGGAGGCAAAAATTAAGTGAAATAGAGAATGGAAAAATTACAGAATACAAAGGACCCAGGAAAATAAAGAGAAGCCGAAGAGCCAGAAACGAATATGCACAGGTAAGAAGGGAGGCTCAGCGACAATACGTAAACGACATAGCATCAAAAGTCAAGTCTGACCCGAAGCTGTTGTATAGCCACATTAGGAGGAAAACAACAGTCAAGGACCAGGTAATTAGGCTGAGGAAGGAAGGTGGGAGTTCACAAGAAACGTCCAAGAGGTATGTGAGGAGCTCAACATGAGATTTAAAGAAGTATTTACAGAGGAGACAGGAAGGACTCCAGGAATTCAGAATGGGGAGGTACACCAACAAGTTCTGGATGAAATACACACAACCAAGGAGGAGGCGAAGAAGCTGCTATGTGAACTTGATACTTCAAAACGGTGGGACCGGACAACATTTCTCCGTGGGTTTTTAGAAAGGGAGCCACTAACAAAAATCTTCAACACATCCATTGAAACTGGACAATTACCTGAGGTGTGGAAGATGGCAAATGTAGTCCCAATTTTTAGGACACAAGGCATTAAACTACAGACCTGTGTCACTGACGTGTATAGTACGCAAAGTCATGGAGATCATCAGGAGGAGAGTGGTGGAGCACCTAGAAAGACACAAGCTTATAAACGACAACCAGCACGGTTTCAGGGAAGGAAAATCCTGTGTCACAAATCTACTGGAGTTTTATGACAAGGTAACAGAGTTAAGACATGAGAAAGAGGGGTGGATAGACTGAATTTTCTTGGACTGCAAGAAGGCGCTTGACACAGTTCCTCACAAGAGGTTAATGCAAAAGCTAGAGGATCAGGCACACGTAACAGGAAAGGCACTGTATTACAACCTCACTGAGGGTCCACTGTATACAGAAAGAGTAGTATTAGTGCACGCCACGGTTGTCAAGGCAAAACAGCAGCCAAAAGACAGAGACCCTTCCACAACCAGTTCAATGCAGGAATTCCAATGACAAACTGTGAGTGGTATCCACGTCACCTTTGTCATTGTCAAACTCGCATTATAATTGGCTGAACCAAGTCGTTGATTTGCTGATGGGGCCCCATCTCAAACCCTTAATGATGGTTCGCTGGTTGGAGGGGAGCCTATGTGGGTGTGTTTAACATGCTCCGAATAAAGGTTACGTACTCTTTGCATGCAACACACTGCAATGGATCAGAGAATATCTGACAGGGAGGCAGCAGCGAGTCATGGTACGTGACGAGGTGTCAGAGTGGGCACCTGTGATGAGTGGGGTTCCACAGGGGTCAGTCCTAGGACCTGTACTGTTTTTGGTATATGTGAATGACATAACGGAAGGGATAGAGTCAGAAGTGTCCCTGTTTGCAGATGATGAGAAGAATTAAATCAGTCGAGGATCAGGCAGGACTACAAAGAGACCTAGACAAGCTACAAGCCTGGTCCAGTAACTGGCTTCTTGAATTTAACCCTGCCAAATGTAAAGTCACGAAGATCGGGGAAGGGCAAAGAAGGCAAAGAAGACCGCAGACAGAGTATAGTCTAGGTGGCCAAAAACTGCAAACCTCACTCAAGGAAAAAGATCTTGGGGTGAGTATAATACCGAGCACATCTCCTGAGGCACACATCAATCAGATAACTGCTGCAGCATATGGGCGTCTGGCAAACTTAAGAATAGCATTCCAATACCTCACTAAGGAATCGTTCAAGACTCTGTACACCATATACGTCAGGCTCATACTGGAGTATGCAGCACCAGTTTGGAACCCACACCTGGTCAAGCATGTCAAGAAATTAGAGAAAGTGCAAAGATTTGCAACAAGACTAGTCCCAAAACTAAGGGGATTGTCCTACGAAGAAAGGTTAATTGAAATCGGCCTGATGACACTAGAGGACAGGAGGGTTAGGGGAGACATGATAACGACATATAAAATACTCCTATGAGTCAAAGGGATGTTAGGAAGTATTTCTTCAGTCATAGAGTTGTCAGGAAGTGGAATAGCCTAGAAAGTGACGTAGTGGAGGCAGGAACCATACATAGTTTTAACCCTTAAACTGTCCACACGTAGATATACGTTCACTCGCGAAAGTGACTGAATATTTTGAAAAATAAAAAAATCGTTTTTTTTCTAAAAATGAAGAGCACATTTTTATAAATAGGTTAGGCTAAAAAAAAACATTTTAGGGCCAGTACTTACCGAGATATAAGCCCGTGAAGTTGGTGCTAAATGATGTGGTGTCGGCAAAATGGAGCACTGCCGCTTGCAGAAACAAGGAACATTTATCGTTTTTTCCATTTTTTCCATTTTCTGTTGTTTTCATCCTATGATAATAATGTTTTGATGCAGATCTATTCATTTCATTGCCAATTCTTGTTTAGACAAAAATATTTGTTACTGAATTAGTAATCATACTGTCACAAACACACATGTTCACACTGATAAATAAATTTGTACACCTGGTTCAATCACTTACTATTGTTTACATATATATATACAAGTTATTTACAAGTCCTATTTATGCTTCTAGAAGTCCACCACTGTATGATACTCGAAGAAGCATGGATTCATACAGAGTGCCACTCCACATTGCTGACACATGAATCGTGTGTCTTTTCGCACTTGGGGTCGCTGTGTACTGTAAGCACACACAACACACTTTTTCCAGTCTCACAGTCACATATAACAAACAGTTTTATACCAAAGCGATTACGTTTGCTTGGTATATATTGTTTGAATGACAGTCGTCCCTTGAACAGAATCAAGGACTCATCAACAACAATGTTCTTGAATGGATAAAAGTAGGCACTGAATTTTTGCTTGAGATACATAAACAATTCCCGGATTTTGTAGAGGATGTCATTTCGGTTTGGTGTATTCCTATCTGAGAAGTGCAACATTCTCAGCAACAGAAGGAATCTGTTGCAGGGAAGGAGGTCACGGAAGACTGGAGTGCTAATGAAGTGGTCTGTGGACCAGTAGTTTGCTATATTGTTCTTATATGTGTGTGGCATAAGCATGACAGTGCCAAGGAATAAATACATTTCAGCCACAGTTGTATCTTTCCACCTGCGCAGCCGTGACGATTCTGAAAAATCTGCATGGTCCATTGTATACTGGTAGTACAGGTTGGTCTGAGTAACAATCAGGTTCATTATTGGCTCATCAAAGTATAGTTGAAAATAGTCTAACTCTGTAGACTCATTTGTGATGGGACAGTGTGGCATGATGCCACTTCCACTGCCATCAAAATTGAAAGGATGTGGCACGAATGGTGTATGTTCAGTCCACTTCCATTCACGATCAGATGGTGCAGGGTGGACCTGTGGCATGGGACGTGGGGGAGCAGGAGGGACGGGAGTGGGGCCAGCACATGATTGAGAGGGTGCCTCGTGGTCCTTTGTCTGTCCACACACTGCGCCATGAGGTCCAGGCACCATGCCACCCACCACCTCTTCCTCCATCCCAGCATACTCTCCTTCATTATCACTTTCACTATCAGTGGCTGGGGTTTTGGATCGTGAACTGCCACGACCCTTGCCTCTGACTGCATATGGCACACTGCCTGAACGTAGGTAATGACGCCCATAAGTACGTTTCACTGGGGAATAATGATAATCACTGTCACTCGACGAATCGTCTATGGGCATAAAATCGATTTCATCATCGTCACTTATATCACCTTCACTATCGTCACTATCATAACACATGGAAAATGCTAATTTCCTCTTGCGGAGCTGCCTTTGGGTAGTAACACTAGAAACCCCAGAGGTGCTGGGCTGAGGGTCTGTGGCCACACTGGCCACACCAGATGTGCTGGGCTCAGGGTCTGGTATGGCCACACTGTCCACACTGGCCACCCCAGAGGTGATGGGCTGAGGGTCATCTGGGTTGTCATCAATAGTTTCACTAATTCCTTGATTATTAGTGGCTATATCACTGTCAAATCCACTAAGCTCACGTTCTCTATCACTTTCCGAGAATAGTAGAGTGTTAATACGACGAGGCGTGAGTGAATCACGGGGGTGTGCCATGATGTTGACCCAAGATGGAGCTGAAACTAACTGGGGCTACCATGCGGTACCCTGGTGTCCCCGATTTTTTTCATACTGCGCACACTGAGGGCGCAGACCCATTCTCTCATGTCTAGGTGACTCAGGCCTATTGCACTAAATTTGAACAATGTAAAAAAAACGTAGATATACGTTCGGTCACTTTGCGAGTGAACGTATATCTACGTGTGGACAGTTTAAGGGTTAAAACAAGGTTTGATAAAGCTCATGGAGCTGGGAGAGAGAGGACCTAGTAGCAATCAGTGAAGAGGCAGGGCCAGGAGCTATGACTCGACCCCTGCAACCACAAATAGGTGAGTACACACACACACGCCCCCGGTGGCCTAGTGGGTAAAGCTCTCGCTTCACGCACGGAGGGGCCGGGTTCAATTCCCGGTGGGGCAGAAACATTTCGAAGTGTTTCCTTAACACACACACACACACACACACACACACACAACACACACACACACACATACAACAGGCCTAGTGTCTAATTGACATGTGCCTATGAGAAAATGGTAACTAACACACACACACACACACACACACACACACACACACACACACAACACACAACACA
>WNWK01020456.1:0-35821 GCA_009830355.1 Cherax destructor | reverse complement strand
AAAGGAAGGTGGGAGTTCACAAAAACGACCAAGAGGTATGTGAGGGCTCAACATGAGATTTAAAGAAGTATTTACACAGGAGACAGGAAGGACTCCAGGAATTCAGAATAGGGAGGTATACCAACAAGTGCTGGATGAAATACACACAACCGAGGAGGAGGTGAAGAAGCTGCTATGTGAACTCGATACCTCAAAAGCGGTGGGACCGGACAACATTTCTCCGTGGGTCCTTAGAGAGGAGCAGAGATGTTGTGTGTGCCACTAACACAAATCTTCAACACATCCATTGAAACTGGGCAACTACCTGAGGCGTGGAAGATGGCAAATGTAGTCCCAATTTTTAAGAAAGGAGACAGACACGAGGCATTAAACTACAGACCTGTGTCACTGACTGTATAGTATGCAAAGTCATGGAGAAGATCATCAGGAGGAGAATGGTGGAGCACCTAGAAAGACACAAGCTTATAAACGACAACCAGCATGGTTTCAGGGAAGGAAAATCCTGTGTCACAAACCTACTGCAGTTTTATGACAAGGTAACAGAAGTAAGACACGAGAGAGAGGGTGGATAGACTGCTTTTTTTTGGACTGCAAGGGGCGTTCGACACAGTTCCTCACAAGAGATTAATGCAAAAGCTAGAGGATCAGGCACACGTAACAGGAAAAGCACTGCAATGGATCAGAGAATATCTGACAGGAGGCAACAACGAGTCATGGTACGTGACGAGATGTCAGAGTGGGCACCTGTGACAGTGGAGTTCCACAAGGGTCAGTCCTAGGACCTGTACTGTTTTGGTTATATGAATGACATAACGGAAGGGATAGACTCAGAAGTTCCCTGTTTGCAGATGATGTGAAGTTAATGAGAAGAATCAAATCAGTCGAGGATCAGGCAGGAATACAAAGAGACCTGGACAGGCTGCAAGCCTGGTCCAGTAACTGGCTCCTTGAATTTAACCCTGCCAAATGTAAAGTCATGAATATCGGGGAAGGGCAAAGAAGACCGCAGACAGAGTATAGTCTAGGTGGCCAAAGACTGCAAACCTCACTCAAAGAAAAAGATCTTGGGGTGAGTATAATACCGAGCACATCTCCTGAGGCACACATCAATCAGATAACTGCTGCAGCATACGGGCGGCTGGCAAACCTAAGAATAGCGTTCCAATACCTCACCAAGGAATCATTCAAGACTCTGTATACCATATACGTCAGGCCCATACTGGAGTATGCAGCACCAGTTTGGAACCCACATCTGGTCAAGCACGTCAAGAAATTAGAGAAAGTGCAAAGGTTTGCAACAAGACTAGTCCCAGAGCTAAGGGGATTGTCCTACGAAGAAAGGTTAAGGAAATCGGCCTGACGACACTAGAGGACAGGAGGGTTAGGGAGACATGATAACGACATATAAAATACTGCGCGGAATAGATAAGGTGGACAGAGACAAGATGTTCAGGAGGGGACACAGAAACAAGGGGTCACAATTGGAAGTTGAAGACTCCTATGAGTCAAAGGGATGTTAGGAAGTATTTCTTCAGTCATAGAGTTGTCAGGAAGTGGAATAGCTTGGAAAGCGACATAGTGGAGGCAGGAACCATACATAGTTTTAAGACTAGGTTTGATAAAGCTCATGGAGCAGGGAGAGAGAGGACCTAGTAGCAATCAGTGAAGAGGCGGGGCCAGGAGCTATGAATCGACCCCTGCAACCACAAATAGGTGAGTACAAATAGGTGAGTACAGCTAGTTAAGTACACAGAGCGTACGAGAGGTATCTCACGTCGCACGGTGACTGTGTGCTCCCAGAATTACTACTTTTTGTTGCAGTCTTATACACGCACGTGAGACACACACACAGACACACAACACAGACACACAACACAGACACACACAACACAGACACACACAACACAGACACACACAACACAGACACACAACAGACACACACAACACAGACACACACAACACAGACACACACAACACAGACACACACAACACAGACACACACAACACAGACACACACAACACAGACACACACAACACAGACACACACAACACAGACACACACAACACAGACACACACAACACAGACACACACAACACAGACACACACAACACAGACACACACAACACAGACACACACACACAACACACACAGCACATACACACACAGCACATACACACACAACACAGACACACACAACACAGACACACACAACACAGACACCACAACAAACACACACAACACAGACACACAACAGACACACACAACACAGACACGCACAACACAGACACACACAACACATACACACACAACACAGACACACACACACACACACAAGCCAAGTTTATTTGAATCAGTGGCATAAAAATTACAAGGCCACTGGCATACATAAATTAAGTGATTTAATTGCCACCTCAGAGAACTTGATCACAGATAAAGTGAACAGAAAAAGAACACACAAATCTTCCTTCATAAATGACAACAAATACCATCATAAGTATAATAATTATCCACTACGACGCATTTTAACACAAGAAACGTAGCATGAATGTAGAAATCCGTACTTGCTGAACACTTTCCAAGCTGCTCTAACAAAAGCAAAGAATAGAAAACAAGAACTTAGCTAACAGAAAGTGGAACAGTTTGTTATTGGGTTAAATAGGTCAAGCTCTTTACGTTAAGCTTGGGTAAGTATAAATAAAAAAAACAGGGGAAAAAAGTGTTTACGTTGCTCATTCCTTTTTCAAAAAACAAATGGACTCATAAATAACTTGTTCAGAATATTCTGGCATGAAAATCTCCCATCTTACATAAGAACATAAGAAAGGAGGAACACTGCAGCAGGCCTGTTGGCCCATACTAGGCAAGTCCTTCACATTCCATCCCACTAACAGAATATTTGTTCAACCCAATCTAGCTGTATAACCCTTGTGGTTTAGCGCTTCTTTTGATTATAATAATAATAATAACCCAATCTAGATCAATCTAGAGCAGTAGTCCCCAACCTTATAGTACGAGAGGGCCAATCTGAAAAGTCAAATTTGGAGGAGGGCCGCAGGTGCCAGTTATATCCACATAAATCATGTACACAGTCGATATTTTGAAGTGACTAGCACTGACTGGATCACAGTAATTCAGTACTGAATATATTGTTATTGTTATTAACTACACAGTCGCAAAGGTTAAGCTCAAGAGTACCTTGAGAGTTCACTTCCTTCCTAACGCCTAGAAATTTAAATATATATTGGGTTGGGCAAATATCCTGTTAGTGTGATGGCTTGTGAAGGACCTGCCTAGTATGGGCCAACAGGCCTGCTGCAGTGTTCCTCCTTTTTTATGTTCTTAGAAGAACAATCATTGTAGACATCACCGCGAGGCGGGTGCTACACGTGCTAGTAGGATAAACTGGCACTAGCCAGAAGTGGCACGTGGTTGTTAGAGGCAGTGGTAAGGTTTTGCTGTAAAATGTAAAATGTGAGGGCCCCACCCGTTTCCTAGAAGGGCCACATGCAGCCCTCGGGACGCATGTTGGGGACCCTCCCTGATCTAGAGAGTGCTTCTGAAGGATGGTTGAAATTGATTAATTTTATGAGCCAAAATATTGATGAGAATGATTGCCTCTTCACCGAGTATGAATTAGATAATGCATTAAAAGTCGACCCACCATCCCTGGAGAGGATGTTTGTGTATGATACTTGTGTATGATATCCTCAGAACACTGTGTGTTGGACTGTCCACTTATTAAGTAATATAGAGTGTTACAGTATATTAATATGTCTGGTATCTTATTAATGAAAATAAAGATACCAGACATATTAAACAAATTTCCTAAATTTTCTTGTAACAGATAAGTGAACTGTAGATCCAAATCCAAATATACTCTTGTTAATCTTTTTGGGGCGTAGTTCCTAGGCCTTTTTTGTATCCATTTGCTCTTGCTCTACCCACTACAGGATGGATATGGGTGCGCAATATACTAGCCACTTCGGCGGTAGATGAATGGTTCAGAGAACCGACAAGTTGTTAAATTAGACACATATGCAACACTTGTGTATCTTTATTGAGGAAACGTTTCGCCACACAGTGGCTTCATCAGTCCAATACAAAAAAGAAAGTAGTAATAAAAGGAGGAGTTTGAGGTAATCAGTCCCTCGGCCTGGAGTCGATGTGTTCAGTCCATCAATCTTGAAGTAAATACAACATAAGGCAAATAGAAGTTGCTTATATACTGTAGACAGGTGAGATGAAGCAGGAGGAGGCAGGTCATAGTGGTATCAACCACTAGTCGAAGTAAGTCCTTGTCCAAAGGTTTGGACAAATGTTGAAGAATCCCTTTGTATCAAGATCCCAAGAAGTTGCTGTGTCAGACAGGATGTAGATGAATGGTTCAGAGAACCGACAAGTTGTTAAATTAGACACATATGCAACACTTGGGTATCTTTATTGAGGAACGTTTGAATAGGGTTCATCAGTCCAATACAAAATAAAGAGATAGGAGAGTTTGAGGTAACAGTTGGCCTGAGTCGATGTGTTCATCCATCAATCTTGAAGAAATACAACATAGGCAATAGTTGCTTATATGGACAGTGAGATGAGCAGGAGGAGGCAGGTCTATGGTACAACCACTAGTCGAAGTCGTCAAGGTTTGAAGAATCCTCGTCAAGATCCAGAAGTGTGTCAGCAGTAGATGAATGGTTCAGAGAACCGACAAGTGTATTACACATATGCAACACTTGGGTATCTTTATTAGAAACGTTCGCCACATAGTGTTCACCAGTAATCAATAAGTGTCAATAAGGATGAGGTTCGCCTGTCGATTCACCTCAACTGAGTAAACAACATGGCAAATAGAAGTTGCTTATATACTGAGCAGGTGAGATGAGCAGGAGGCAGGTCATAGTGGTATCAACCACTAGTCGAAGTAAGTCCTTGTCCAAAGGTTTGGACAAATGTTGAAGAATCCCTTTGTATCAAGATCCCAAGAAGTTGCTGTGTCAGACAGGATGTAGATGAATGGTTCAGAGAACCGACAAGTTGTATTGGACTGATGAAGCCACTGTGTGGCGAAACGTTTCCTCAATAAAGATACCCAAGTGTTGCATATGTGTCTAATTTAACAACTTGTCGGTTCTCTGAACCATTCATCTACATCCTGTCTGACACAGCAACTTCTTGGGATCTTGATACAAAGGGATTCTTCAACATTTGTCCAAACCTTTGGACAAGGACTTACTTCGACTAGTGGTTGATACCACTATGACCTGCCTCCTCCTGCTTCATCTCACCTGTCTACAGTATATAAGCAACTTCTATTTGCCTTATGTTGTATTTACTTCAAGATTGATGGACTGAACACATCGACTCCAGGCCGAGGGACTGATTACCTCAAACCTCCTTTATTACTACTTTCTTTTTGTATTGACTGATGAAGCCACTGTGTGGCGAAACGTTTCCTCAATAAAGATACCCAAGTGTTGCATATGTGTCTAATTTAACAACTTGTCGGTTCTCTGAACCATTCATCTACATCCTGTCTGACACAGCAACTTCTTGGGATCTTGATACAAAGGATTCTTCAACATTTGTCCAAACCTTTGGACAAGGACTTACTTCGACTAGTGGTTGATACCACTATGACCTGCCCCCTGCTTCATCTCACCTGTCTACAGTATATAAGCAACTTCTATTTGCCTTATGTTGTATTTACTTCAAGATTGATGGATTGAACACATCGACTCCAGGCCGAGAGACTGATTACCTCAAACTCCTCCTTTTATTACTACTTTCTTTTTGTATTGACTGATGAAGCCACTGTGTGGCGAAACGTTTCTCAATAAAGATACCCAAGTGTTGCATATGTGTCTAATTTAACAACTTGTCGGTTCTCTGAACCATTCATCTACATCCTGTCTGACACAGCAACTTCTTGGGATCTTGATACAAAGGGATTCTTCAACATTTGTCCAAACCTTTGGACAAGGACTTACTTTGACTAGTGGTTGATACCACTATGACCTGCCTCCTCCTGCTTCATCTCACCTGTCTACAGTATATAAGCAACTTCTATTTGCCTTATGTTGTATTTACTTCAAGATTGATGGACTGAACACATCGACTCCAGGCCGAGGGACTGATTACCTCAAACTCCTCCTTTTATTACTACTTTATTTTTTGTATTGGACTGATGAAGCCACTGTGTGGCGAAACGTTTCCTCAATAAAGATACCCAAGTGTTGCATATGTGTCTAATTTAACAACTTCGGCGGTAAATTGTAAAATCTAATCCATTGTTATGCACTCTCGAACAGCGAACTGGCAGACCCACTACAGTATTAATTGTCCAGTTCAACCCACCAATAAGGTGAGAGCTCTCTCCTTAGTCAATTTGAGGTCACACCTGGCTTTCTGGCTGTGTGGGAGACTCTTGCTTACGCTGGTCCAGTCCACTCCTGCTATGAGTGATTCTGCTCTGTCAAGAAAGAACAAAAAGGCTCATTATCGTGACTGGAATCATACACACACAACAACCGCACACACGTAGGAGAGAGAACCTTACGAGGTTTTGGTCCGACTTGAACCATTTACAAAATCACACTAACACAAAAGTGTTAAGGGATTGACTTTGTAAATGGTCCAAGTCGGACCAAAACACCGTCGAAATCATAACCATATTTTTAAAGAGATGGACTGGTAAGCCAGTGGAAGGCCTCGGTGAGATGACTAAAAGCTCCAGCTATAGCTATAAACAAGCATTGTTTATATCTTCTTGCAGGCGTGGTTGAAATGATAAGGCTTCGGAGGCTTCTTACTTTATTTGTGGTATGGGTACACAGGCTGTGTGTTTGTGACCAGGCCCCAAGGGGCCATGCCCGAGGGAGAGAGAGACGGATCAGAAGGCCTGTTGACTGAGTGATGCCTGGACGTAAAGTGAGAAAGAAACATGGTGGAGCAGACTAAAGTGGTTATAGGCCTATAGGTGGCAGCACTAGCATGGCGCAAAACATGAACTCAGCTGGCAGACAGCAGAGGCTGTCTATGCAGACAGTACAGGTTATCTACATGGGTCATCTAATTTCTAAGACCCACATCAGAAAACCTTTGTCTTGTTTCCTGACAAACCTTACCTAACCTAACCTATGTGTGTGTTTTGCTCTATCTTCTCATTGTACTGCTAACCTGTTTACCTGGAGTTTCCCTGGAGAGAATTCCAGGGGTCATCGCCCCTGCGGCCCGGTCTGTGACCAGGCCTCATGTTGGACCAGAGCCTGATCAACCAGGTTGTTACTGCTGGCCGCACGCCGTCCAACGTACGAACTACAGCCTGGCTGGTCAGGTACCGACTTTAGGTGCCTGTCCAGTGCCTGCTTGAAGACAGCCAGGGGTTTGTTGGTAATCCCCCTGATGTATGCTGGGAGGCAGTTGAACAATCTTGGGCCCCTGACACTTATTGTGTTGTCCCTCAACGTACTAGTGGCACCCCTGCTTTTCATTGGGGGGATGTTACATCGCCTGCCGAGTCTTTTGCTTTCGTAGGGAGTGACTCTCGTGTGCAAGTTTGGTACTAATCCTTCGAGAATTTTCCACGTGTATATAACAATGTATCTCTCCTGCCTGCGTTCTAGGGAGTACAGGTTTAGGAACTTCAAGCGTTCCCAGTAATTGAGGTGGTTTATCGCAGTTATGTGTGCCGTGAAGGTTCTCTGCACATTTTCAAGGTCAGCAATTTCACCCTCCTTGAAAGGTGCAGTTAGTGTGCAGCAATATTCCAGCCTAGATAGAACAAGCGACCTGAAAAGTGTCAACATGGGCTTGGCATCCCTGGTTTTGAAGGTTCTCATTATCCATCCTGTCATTTTTCTAGCAGATGTGGTTGCTACGGTGTTATGGTCCTTGAAGGTGAGATCCTCTGACTTGATCACTCCCAGGTCTTTGACATTAGTTTTTCGCTCTATTGTGTGGTTGGAATTAGTTTTGTTCTCCGATGAGATTTTAATTTCCTCACGTTTTCCGTACCTGTCTGTGTAAATATTGTACATAGTGGTGAAGCCACTTGTTCTTTTATTGCCAGGTTGCCTGCTATATTGCCAGGTTGCCCACTATATTGCCAGGTTGCCTGCTATATTGCCAGGTTGCTTGCTGTATTGCCAGGTTGCTTGCTATATTGCTAGGTTGCTTGCTATATTGCCAGGTTGCCTGCTATATTGCCAGGTTGCCTGCTATATTGCCAGGTTGCCTGCTATATTGCCAGATTGCCTGCTATATTGCCAGGTTGCCTGCTATATTTCCAGGTTGCCTACTATATTGCCAGGTTGCCTACTATATTGCCAGGATGCCCACTATATTGCCAGGTTGCCTGCTATATTGCCAGGTTTCTTGCTACATTGCCAGGATACCTGCTATATTGCCAGGTTGCCTACTATATTGCCAGGTTGCCTACTATATTGCCAGGTTGCCCACTATATTGCCAGGTTGCCCACTATATTGCCAGGTTGCCTGCTATATTGCCAGGTTGCTTGCTATATTGCCAGGTTGCCCAATATATTGCCAGGTTGCTTGCTATATTGCCAGATTGCCTGCTATATTGCCAGGTTGCCTGCTATATTGCCAGGATGCCCACTGTATTGCCAGGTTGCCCACTATATTGCCAGGTTGCCTGCTATATTGCCAGGTTGCCTACTATATTGCCAGGTTGCCTACTATATTGCCAGGTTGCCCACTATATTGCCAGGTTGCCCACTATATTGCCAGGTTGCCTGCTATATTGCCAGGTTTCTTGCTGTATTGCCAGGTTGCCTGCTATATTGCCAGGTTGCCTACTATATTGCCAGGTTGTCCACTATATTGCCAGGTTGCCCACTATATTGCCAGGTTGCCTGCTATATTGCCAGGTTGCTTGCTATATTGCCAGGTTGCTTGCTATATTGCCAGGTTGCCTTCTATATTGCCAGATTGCCTGCTATATTGCCAGGTTGCCTGCTATATTGCCAGGTTGCCCACTGTATTGCCAGGTTGCCCACTATATTGCCAGGTTGCCTGCTATATTGCCAGGTTACCTGCTATATTGCCAGGTTGCCTGCTATATTGCCAGGTTGCCCACTATATTGCCAGGTTGCCTGCTATATTGCCAGGTTGCCTACTATATTGCCAGGTTGCCTGCTATATTGCCAGGTTGCCTGCTATATTGCCAGGTTGCCTACTATATTTCCAGGTTGCCCACTATATTGCCAGGTTACCTGCTATATTGCCAAGTTGCTTGCTATATTGCCAGGTTGCCTGCTATATTGCCAGGTTGCCTGCTATATTGCCAGATTGCCTGCTATATTGCCAGGTTGCCTGCTATATTGCCAGGTTGCCTGCTATATTGCCAGGTTGCCTACTATATTGCCAGGTTGCCCACTATATTGCCAGGTTGCCTGCTATATTGCCAAGTTGCCTGCTATATTGCCAGGTTGCTTGCTATATTGCCAGGTTGCCTACTATAATAATATCTTTATTTACTACAAGTACATGTACAAGGTATACAGGCCTAGCTGACATCAGTGACATACTACTATATAGAAAGTCCCTTGTTATGCTGAGCATTTCGGGCAGATTAGGTCAGTGTCCTAGGATGCGACTCACACCAGTCGACTAACACCCAGGTACCCATTTTACTGATGGGGAACATAGACAACATGTGTAAAGAAACACGCCCAATGTTTCTGCTATATTGCCTGCTATGTTGCCTGCTATATTGCCTGCTATGTTGCCTGCTATATTGCCAGGTTGCCTACTATATTGCCAGGTTGCCTGCTATATTGCCAGGTTGCCTGCTATATTGCCAGGTTGCCTACTATATTGCCAGGTTGCCCACTATATTGCCAGGTTGCCTGCTATATTGCCAAGTTGCTTGCTATATTGCCAGGTTGCCTGCTATATTGCCAGGTTGCCTGCTATATTGACAGATTGCCTGCTATATTGCCAGGTTGCCTGCTATATTGCCAGGTTGCCCACTGTATTGCCAGGTTGCCTGCTATATTGCCAGGTTGCCTGCTATATTGTCAGGTTACCTGCTATTTTGCCAGGTTGCCTGCTATATTGCCAGGTTGCCTGCTATATTGACTGGTTGACTGCTATATTGACTAGTTGCCTGCAATATTGCCAGGTTGCCTGCTATATTGCCAGGTTGCTTCCTATATTGCCAGGTTGCCCACTATATTGCCAGGTTGCCCATTATATTGCCAGGTTGCCTGCTATATTGCCAGGTTGCCTGCTATATTGACTAGTTGCCTGGTATATTGCCAGGTTGCCTGCTATATTGCCAGGTTGCCTGCTATATTGCCAGGTTGCCTACTATATTGCCTGGTTGCGCACTATATTGCCAGGTTGTCTGCTATATTGTCAGGTTGCTTGCTATATTGCCAGTTTGCCTACTATATTGCCAGGTTGCCTGCTATATTGCCAGGTTGCTTACTATATTGCCAGGTTGCCTGCTATATTGACAGGTTGCCCGCTATATTGCCAGATTGCCTGCTATATTGCCAGGTTGCCTGCTATATTGCCAGGTTGCCTGTTATATTGTCAGGTTGCTTGCTATATTGCCAGGTTGCCTGCTATATTGCCAGGATGCCTGCTATATTGCCAGGTTGCCTGCTATATTGCCAGGTTGCCCACTGTATTGCCAGGTTGCCTTCTATATTGCCAGGTTGCCTGCTAAATTGCCAGGTTGCCCACTATATTTCCAGGTTGCCTGCTATATTGCCAGGTTGCCTGCTATATTGCCAGGTTGCAAACTATATTGCCAGGTTGCCTGCTATATTGCCAGATTGTCTGCTATATTGCCAGGTTGCCTGCTATATTGCCAGGTTGCCCAATATATTGCCAGGTTGCCCAATATATTGTCAGGTTTCTTGCTATATTGCCAGGTTACCTACTATATTGCCAGGTTGCCTGCTATATCGCCAGGTTGCCTACTACATTGCCAGGTTGCCCACTATATTGCCAGGTTGCCTGATATATTGCCAGGTTGCTTGCTATATTGCCATGTTGCCTGCTATATTGCCAGGTTGCCCACTGTATTACCAGGTTGCCCACTATATTGCCAGGTTGCCTGCTATATTGCCAGGTTGCTTGCTATATTGCCAGGTTGCCTACTATATTGCCAGGTAGCCTGCTATATTGCCAGGTTGCCTACTATATTGCCAGGTTGCCTACTATATTGCCAGGTTGCCTGCTATATTGCCAGGTTGCTTGCTATATTGCCAGGTTGCCTGCTATATTGACTAGTTGCCTGCTATATTGACTGGTTGCCTGCTATATTGCCAGGCTGCCTGCTATATTGACTGGTTGCCTGCTATATTGTCAGGTTGCCTGCTATATTGACAGGTTGCCTGCTATATTAGCAGGTTGCCCACTATATTGCCAGGTTGCCCACTATATTGCCAGGTTGCCTGCTATATTGCCAGGTTACCTGCTATATTGCCAGGTTGCCCACTATATTGCCTGTTAAGTCTAACTTCTTGGCTGCTTACTTTGGGCAGTAGAATGGTAGCGTAGGTGCAGAGATACGGCCGATGACTAGACTCAGTTTATTAGTGGCAAGGTGTAGGTATACACGGGGACAGAGCGTGAGGGGACCGGGAGCCAGTTCGTAGGGGGAGATGCTGCTTCAGTGAGGTAGGCCGTGTAAGTGAGGGAGAAGCATGGCTGACCAGCCCGACCTTGATAGGCCTATAGAGGGCAGCACCATAGTGCCGCGCAGTTTGAAACAGCCTCTGGATAGGCTGTTTACATCCGCTCGGCCACCTACCGCGTGTCGTCTCGACACGACAATACTGGAGGGCACAAAGGTGTAAACAAGCAAGCAAGGTTACCCAGGGGAAACTGGCTTCCGGTCACCTGACATTTACAACAGGAAATTGCCGGTGCAGGCCGAAAAAAAACTCTCCCCCTACGTGAGTCGGGAAGAGAAAATGGCCTACCCGTACAGCTGGACAGAGGACAGAACAAGCCAATGCTGACACAGGAACTAGAGTCTTCTATATACAGGTTGTCCACAGGGCCAGACGTCAACTTGACTGCACATCCATGAGCGCTGTAGCATCCTCACATCTGCAAACAATGACTGACAGTAGCATTTCCTAAGGTGTGACATTTAACTCAAAAAGGCGATATTGCCCTTGCCTTTATACAGGCTTTACAAGACACACTGGATGCACATACTCACAATAACATTATTTCCATGGAATTCATTATACTACGGGTACCCTCTAAGAATAAATTTTACGTATTTACATGGTGTTGTCCACCCTGACTCCATTATTTACTAACTATACAATGTGTGCGCATTAATCCCCATTTCTGCAAGCAAACAATTAGCGTAGCTAGCGTAGGAGTCGGACAAGTCAGTAGGTATGTCAATGTCACAGAAATGTACTGCTGTCCGGGGTCTCAGGCCATAAGTATGGAGCCTTACAGGACTGTCATCTGTCGTAGGGATAGCGGGTGAAGAACTAGACGGGTTGTCACTAGTTTGAGTCTGATTGTGGCTTTTGCAATGCCCGCGATTCCAGCTCTGCTTCAGCTTGCACATGATCAATATACTTCATGTGGTCAAGGTGAGCTTCTCTGATAGTTCCGGTAGCTATCTCCTCACCTCGAACTTATTGCCGCGGAGCTGTCGTAGGACACGGTAAGGTCCGACAAACTTGGGGACAAGTTTATGCATACCAGGGGTCTGCGTCGGGTTGAGCAACATAACTTTGCAACCTGGTTCCACCTTACTTTCCTTAGCGTGGGCGTTGCGATCAGACGTGAACCTATCCGTGGCTTTTATTAGGTTCTCACGTACTCGCTGGAAAACAAGCTGTGTGGTCCGCATCTTAACTATACCGGTGTTATTGGCGTCATAGATTGGGCTAGGCGGAGCAAACAGGATTTCGTACGGTAAACGCTTATCATAGCCGTACAAGGCAAAATGGGGTGTCTCGCCAATCGAGCTGTTGAGGGAAGAGTTCAATGTACACTGAACATCTGGAATAGCGTCATCCCATGTAGTACAACTCGGATTAACAGTTACTCTGAGCACCTCCAGAACTTTGCGGTTTGTACGTTCAGCAAGACCATTACTCGCCGGGTGACGTGGAGCTACTGGTGCTTGGTGAATGTCAAACCTGGAACAAAGGTCCTTCATTGTGGCATTTATGAACTCCGACCCATTGTCTGACAGGAGAACACGTGGGCAGGTATGACGGAGAACGATACGCTCACGGAAAGCATTTGCGACTGTCTCCGCCGTTTTGTCAGGGATGGGTACTAACTCGCAGTACCGCGTCAAGTTATCTACCATTACAAGCAGGTGTTTATTACCCTTCTCCGAGGTCGAGAAATTCGTCAACAGGTCGACAGAAGTTCTCTCCCAGGGCTCCTTTGTAATGGGATACTTCAGAATGGGATTGGGACCCGTGACAGTACCCTTGTGTTGTAAGCAAACGACACACTGGTGTACATACTTGGCAATTTCCGCTGCCATCTTAGGCCAGAAATATTTCATTCTAGCCTGTTTGATGCTGCGGTCCTTCCCGGGGTGCGCTGCGCCTGGGACATCGTGGATCAACTTGAGAGTCGTGGGTACCAGGGACTCCGGTATCACCAGTTGGTGTACAGTTCTGCGGGGTCCACTAGTCGAGCTACACGACACAGTACTCCTTGATTGACCACTAAGTCTGTCAGCGGAACGGGCGACTTGACTCGCGGGCCAACGTCCTCCTTGGTTAGGAATCGAAGGACTGGTGACCACACCGGGTCCTGCCGTTGGGCTCTCTCTAGGTCCTCGACGGAGAACGAGTTGTCTGCACTGACAAAGGCTATATGCCTCGACAAGGCGTCAGCCACGACATTTTGCTTACCCGGTACATAGCAGATTTCGGGATTGTAGTCGTTAAAGGTGAGAGACCACCGAGCATGTTTCCCAGAGAGATTCTTGTTTGCAAAAAGGGATAATAACGGCAGATGATCCGTGTAAATCTTGATAGGATACTGGTAAATAATGTCTCTGAAGTGGTTCAAAGCCCAGACGATGGCTAAGGCTTCTAGCTCTGTCACAGAGTAATTGACTTCAGCTTTGGTAAGAACACGGCTAGCATAAGCTATTGGCTGTTGCTTACCATTAGATTCCTGCGACAAGACTGCACCGATGCCAACTTTGCTGGCATCTGTCGTCAAGGTGAACGCTTTGGTGAAATCAGGGAACCTAAGGACTGGGGCTGATGTTAACCTATTCTTAAGTGTGACGAAAGCTCTTTCTTGGTCACACGTCCACTCAAAGGGAACATCTTTCTTAAGGAGCTGCGTCAAGGGTGCAGCTAAGGTGGAGAAACCGGCTATGAAGGTGCGGTAGAATCCAGCTAGGCCTACGAAGGAGCGGACAGTATCCGCCGTCGTAGGTCTAGGGAACTTCGCACAGCCGAGATTTTAGACTCGTCTGTCTTGATGCCGCTCTGAGTCACTACGTGGCCCAGAAACTTTATTTCCTGCTTAAGGAACTGGCATTTTGAAAGCTTCACCTTAAGATTAGCCTTGGCTAGTTTTTCCAGTACCCGCTCAAGTTTTACGAGATGCGTAGGAACATCTTGGGACATCACAATGAGATCGTCTAGGTAGACCATGAGCGTGCCACCTAGGAGAGTACGGAAAATCGTTGTCATTAGACGACTGAACGTGATTGGGCTTCCACGCAAGCCGAAGGGCATTCTCTTGAACTGATAATGACCAGTAGGCGTAGAGAACGCTGTTAGTTCTTTGCTTTGGTCATCAAGAGGGATCTGCCAAAACCCTTGAAGAAGATCAAGAGTCGAAAAGACCTTGTTATCGCCAATGTTCTGTAACAGGTCATTCAGAACTGGCAATGGAAATCGGTCTGGGATGGTACAGGCATTCAGTTTCCTGTAATCTATAACAGGACGCCATGTTCCATCTTTCTTGGGAACTAGGATTAGAGGGGCATTCCACGGGGAAATGGACTCCTCGATAACTCCATCGCAGAGCATCTTTGCAATGAGTTCGTCAGCAAACACTCTTTGCGCATGCGGCAAACGATACGCAGGCACGTAAATGGGTTTAGTACCTTTCTCAAGCGGAATATGGTGAGACATAAGCGGGGTCAGACCCATGGACTCACCATCTAACGCGACGGCAGTGCGTGCGCGATTGAGAACCTGGAGAAGTTGTGGAACTTCTTCCAGGTAGTCTGTCATAGCTAGATCATCTTCCTGCACTGGCCGGGTGACGGAAGAATTAGTAGCGGACTCACCTGGGAGGACTGCACTTACAAGAACGTCAGCTGGGATTTCTCCCTCCACTCTCACCGGGAGAGGGAACCTGACGAGGTCGACAAGTGAAGTATCCTTCCTCAGGGGGAATTCTCGACTATGCAAGTTACCGACAAGGACTTGCAACTTGCCACGACGCACAGTGTGCAAGGACGGCTCAAGGGAGAGGCCCTTGACTCTGCATGTGTCGTTGTCGACTAGCACATGATCTCCTTCGAAAGCTCTTGTCACATACACCGTAACAGGAGTGAGCGAATTAGCCGACAAAGTGATCATCATACTTTGTACAGGCAGTAACTCTGCTCGCTGATGCCATGACACGAGTCAGACAGTCGCCTGCCGACAGGGAGACTGCGGCTTGACAACGGTCATCCTCTACAACAGCGCGAGAGTTAGAGTGATGGTCAGAATGGGCGTCCCCAGACTGGGTTTCGCTGATGGTCAGGAGGTGACGAGATACGAGCTCTCTTATGAGGTTGGTCAGGACAAGAGGCCGACCTCACGGAGGGTGCGCGACGGAAACCGCGGGTTTCCAATGATTCCAAGCACTGGATGTACTCAGAGACGGAGTGGCAGGTAGTGGAACCCAAGCGCACACCCCAGAAGGGTGCGTCCACTCCGTCAAAATCCGCTTTCCACTTAGCTGGATCTAAACGGATCTTAAGGTCTGCCATGGTCTTGAAACCGATGAGCAAATCGCCTGGGAAGACGATGTCATCAACAACTAAGAACTTTGCTGACCACTTGTGATCATGGATCGCAAATTCTAAGGTTGTACAACCACGGACCGTGAGAGGGCTACCTGAAACGCCTCGCAATGTCTGAATAGCAGACGGCTCGGTCAGCATGGCTGCATGGAGACCAATGTCACGGAAGAGGGTGGAACGGACAATGTTAACCACCGAACCTGTATCAAGGAAAAGCTGAATAGGCTTCCGATGAAGTGTGGACTCTACAAGAGGTCCACACGGGCTGTCATACCGAACATGAAGGAACCCATTGTAGTTGTCCCAAGCCAAGCCAAGCCAAGCCAGGAGACTGCAGTGTTCCCAGGACCTCGTTCCTGCGTCCTTCAATCTTCACCCTTCCTCCAGCTTCAGCAGTGATTTAATTTTTTTTTGTATTAGCACCAGTATCTTAAACTCCCCCCCCATTGAAAACTGTTAAGTCTAACTTCTTGGCTGCTTACTTTGGGCAGTAGAATGGTAGCATAGGTGCAGAGATACGGGGGATGACTAGACTCAGTTTATTAATGGCAAGGTGTAGATGTACACGGGGACAGAGCGTGAGGGGACCGGGAGCCAGTTCGTAGGGGGAGATGCTGCTTCAGTGAGGTAGGCCGTGTAAGTGAGGGAGAAGCATGGCTGACCAGCCCGACCTTGATAGGCCTATAGAGGGCAGCACCATAGTGCTGCGCAGTTTGAAACAGCCTCTGGATAGGCTGTTTACATGCCAGGTTGCCCGCTATATTGCCAGGTTGCCTGCTATATTGCCAGGTTGCCCACTATATTGCCAGGTTGCCTGCTATATTGCCATGTTGCTTGCTATATTGCCAGGTTTCTTGCTATATTGCCCACTATATTGCCAGGTTTCCTGCTATATTGACTTGTTGCCTGCTATATTGCCAGGATGCCTGCTATATTGCCAGGATGCCTGCTATATTGCCAGGTTGCCTGCTATATTGACTGGTTGCCTGCAATATTGCCAGGTTGCCTGCTATATTGCCAGGTTGCTTCCTATATTGCCAGGTTGCCCACTATATTGCCAGGTTGCCCATTATATTGCCAGATTGCCTGCTATATTGCCAGGTTGCCTGCTATATTGACTGCTTGCCTGGTATATTGCCAGGTTGCCTGCTATATTGCCAGGTTGCCTGCTATATTGCCAGGTTGCCCACTATATTGCCAGGTTGCCTGCTATATTGCCAGGTTGCCCACTATATTGCCAGGTTGCCTGCTATATTGTCAGGTTGCCCACTATTTTTGCCAGGTTGCCTGCTATATTGCCAGGTTGCTTGCTATATTGCCAGGTTGCCTGCTATATTGCCAGGTTGCCTGCTCTATTGCCAGGTTGCCTGCTATATTGCCAGGTTGCCCACTCTATTGCCAAGTTGCCCACTATATTGCCAGGTTGCCTGTTATATTGCCAGGTTGCCTGCTATATTGCCAGGTTGCTTGCTATATTGCCAGGTTGCCTGCTATATTGCCAGGTTGCCTGCTCTATTGCCAGGTTGCCTGCTATATTGCCAGGTTACCTGCTATATTGCCAGGTTGCCCACTGTATTGCCAGGTTGCCTGGTATATTGCCAGGTTGCCTGGTATATTGCCAGGTTGCCTGGTATATTGCCAGGTTGCCCACTATATTTCCAGGTTGCCTGCTATATTGCCAAGTTGCCTGCTATATTGCCAGGTTGCCCACTATATTGCCAGGTTGTCTGCTATATTGCCAGGATGCCTGCTATATTGCCAGGTTGCCTGTTATATTGCCAGGTTGCCTGTTATATTGTCAGGTTGCCTGTTATATTGCCAGGTTGCCCACTATATTGCCAGGTTGCCTGCTATATTGCCAGGTTGCCTGCTATATTGCCAGGTTGCCTGCTATATTTCCAGGTTGCCCAATATATTGCCAGGTTGCCTGCTATATTGCCAGGTTGCCTGCTATATTGCTAGGTTGCCTGCTATATTGCCAGGTTGCCTGCTATATTGCCAGGTTGCTTGCTATATTGCCAGGTTGCTTGCTATATTGCCAGGTTGCCTGCTATATTGGCTGGTTGCCTGCTATATAACCAGGTTGCCCACTATATTGCCAGGTTGCCTGCTATATTGGCTGGTTGCCTGCTATATTGCCAGGTTGCCCACTATATTGCCAGGTGACCTGCTATACTGCCAGGTTGCCTGTTATATTGCCAGGTTGCCCACTATATTGCCAGGTTTCCTGTTATTTTGCCAGGTTGCCCACTATATTGCCAGGTTGCCTACTATATTGCCAGGTTGCCTGCTATATTGCCAGGTTGCTTGCTATATTGCCAGGTTGCCTGCTATATTGACAGGTTGCCCGCTATATTGCTAGATTGCCTGCTATATTGCCAGGTTGCCTGTTATATTGCCAGGTTGCCCACTGTATTGCCAGGTTGCCCACTATATTGCCAGGTTGCCTGCTATATTGCCAGGTTGCCTGTTATATTGTCAGGTTGCTTGCTATATTGCCAGGTTGCCTGCTATATTGCCAGGTTGCCTGCTAATTGCCAGGTTGCCTGCTATATTGCTAGGTTGCCTGCTATATTGCCAGGTTGCCTGCTATATTGCCAGGTTGCCTGCTATATTGCCAGGTTGCTTGCTATATTGCCAGGTTGCTTGCTATATTTCCAGGTTGCCTGCTATATTGGTTGGTTGCCTGCTATATAACCAGGTTGCCCACTATATTGCCAGGTTGCCTACTATATTGCCAGGTTGCCTGCTATATTGCCAGGTTGCCTGCTATATTGCCAGGTTGCCTGCTATATTGCTAGGTTGCCTGCTATATTGCCAGGTTGCCTGCTATATTGCTTACTGGTTACGGTCAGGTGCAACAAGCCTTGAATGTTTACCTGTTTCAGACATGGGACACAGCAACAAGGTGGTTACAACTATGAGTTGAAGACTCAGATGAATCACAGGGATGTTAGAAAGTATTTCTTCAGTCACAGAGTAGTTAGGAATTGGAATAGTCTGGAGAGTGACGTTGTGTTGTTGGGTTCTTTTCATAGATTTGGTAATATTAACAGATGATGAGCTTGGTTTTGGTAACGTTTAATGAGGCGTTGGATATATGGGAGCTGAGAGCCTATGCCTGTGTCCGTCTCGTATGCCTACTCCGGATGATACTGATCTACTCGGCCGCCCGGCACTGAGGCATTCAAAAGGCAGGCCTCTGATTGGCTAATGCCAGATCACATGGGCAGAGGTTGGAAATCACGTGAACAGCCGTGGTGCAGCCGTTAGAAATACTAACCGCACAACGTAGTGGAGGCAGGATCCATACATAGCTTTAAGAAGAGGTATGATAAAACTCATGGAGCAGGAAGAGAGAGGACCTTGTAGCAGCCAGTGAAGAGGCGGGGCCAGGAGCTGTGAATCGACCCCTGCAACCACAAAAAGGTTCTGTATGTGTGAAGACCAGCAAGTTTACTAGCCCACACTCTTTACAAACATCGCCAGAGGGTAAGCAAGGAAATACACTAACTTGCACTCATTGGGAACATTTCCAGAAGAGAGACAGCAGTCAACCTGGCTTCCTTGCTATTTCCCATCCTCTCAAGCAGGGATATCTTCATAAGGAGAATTTGCCTCCATTGCTCCATCTGCCATAGATATGAGGTAAAAAATACAAGGCACAAAGAGGTCATTGATATCACAAGAACTCTTGCCACATCCTCTTGTTAACCACAAAAAGAACTTCAATTATACAGACTCAATGGTAGCCAGAAGCATTCTAATGGAGCCTCCATATAAATCAGTGTAGTAAAGCAAGTCTTTCCTCAATGAAGCTCTGGTGGTCTGGTGGCTAAAGCTCTCGCTTCACACGGCGAGGGCCTGGGTTCGATTCCCAGCCAGGGCAGAAACATTGGGCGTGTTTCTTTACACCTGTTGTCTATGTTCCCCATCAGTAAAATAGGTACCTGGGTGTTAGTCGACTGGTGTGAGTCGCATCCTGGGACACTGACCTAATCTGCCCGAAATGCTCAGCATAACAAGGGACTTTCTATATAGTAGTATGTCACTGATGTCAGCTAGGCCTGTATACCTTGTACATGTACTTGTAGTAAATAAAGATATTATTATTATTATTATTATAGATGTGGTGGGTGGTGTTGTAGGTGTTGTGGTGGGTGGTGTTGTAGGTGTTGTGGTGGGTGGTGTTGTAGGTGTTGTGGTGGGTGGTGTTGTAGGTGTTGTGGTGGGTGGTGTTGTAGGTGTTGTAGTAGGTGTGGTGGGTGGTGTGGTGGTGATGTTGGGGGTGGTGATGTGGGGGGTGGTGATGGCCAGTCAACATGTGTTTAAGACTAACCTTGAGCCCGGCCACAGATACCAGCCTAATCTTTCCCCTCTACCCTCCCTTAACCCCTCCCTCTTACCCTCCCCCTCCAACTGCCCACTCTTCCCTCCCCAGCTCACTCTAGGTTCCCCTTCCACTCCCCAATTCCACACTCCCCCTTCCCCTGCTCAATCCCCCAGCCCACTCACACCCACCTCCCCCTGCTAAATCCCACATCCCACTCATACTCCCCCCACTATCAACTTGCAGAATTCAATAATAGGATGTGACTCAGCCAGCGTGGTGTGTGTGTGTGTGCATGTGTGTGGGGGGATGCTTATGTGTGTGTGTGGGGGGGGTGTTTGTATGTGTGTGTGTGTGTGAGATGTGTTTGTATATGTGTGTGCTCACCTAGTTGTGGATGCGGTGGTCGATTCACAGCTCCTGGTCCCGTGTGTGTGTGTGGGGTGTACTCACCTAGTTGTACTCACCTAGTTGTTGTTGCAGGGTCGAGACATAGCTCCTGGCCCCGCCTCTACACTGGCCGCTACTGGGTCACTCTCCCTGCACCATGAGCTTTATCATACCTATTCTTAAAGCTATGTATGGAACCTGCCTCCACTACATCGCTTCCCAAACTATTCCACTTCCCGACCACTCTGTGACTGAAGAAATACTTCCTAACATCCTGTGATTCATCTGAGTCTTCAACTTCCAACTGTGTCCCCTTGTTGCTGTGTCCCATCTCTGGAACATTCTGTCTCTGTCCACTTCGTCAGTTCCTCTCAGTATCTTATATGTTGTTATCATGTCCCCCCCCTATATCTCCTGTCCTCCTGTGTCGTCAGGTCGATTTGTGTGTGTGTTAGTTACCATTTTGTCCTAGGCACATGTCGATTAGACACTTGTTTTTAAGTTTTCATCCTTGCCCTTTTGTACCAGTTTCTCCGCCTCTTTAGCAGTCCATCGCTATCCATCCCATCCAGTCCTCTGATTATTTTCGATGCTATAACCACTGTTTTTAGCGGCAATAAATTATCGCTTTTTGACATTGTGTACATTACGTACGTTGTGTGCATTAACAGTAGGAATAATTGTAATTCATAAAATGACTTAGTAATGATGTAACGATGTTCACTGGTGTCTGTTGCAGACCCACTGGTGTCTGTTGCAGACCCACTGTGACCTCCTGCAATCTTAATTTTGCACTACCGCTCACAGAATGAGCATGTCGAGAGCATGAACTGCTGAGGTGGTATAACAAGAATGCTCTTATCATGTCTAACCTAGCCCTTATATCCTCTAATGTCGTCAGATATCACTCCTTTAGCCTTTTTTTCACAGTTAATTCCTAGTAGCTCGAAATCTAGTTTCGTTAGCAACCTCTGCACTCTCTCCAGATTTTTAACGTTCTTTATCAGGAGTGGGTTTCAAGTTGGTGCTGCATACTCAGAGATGGGCCTGACCTATGCCACTTATGAGGACATTCACAACTCTGTCGGGATTACTGAAAACTTATCCTAAATTCGCCTAGGTTATTCTGCTAGTGTGCGCCTCTTTCGATATGCTAATTCCTATGCTCATCCCTAGGTCCTTCTCCCTGAGTCAGCTTTGGCACATTAGCCCCCGAGTCCATACTAGGTTCGTCAGGAAACAGGACAAGTGTTTCCTGACGCGGGTCTTAGTCGGGGTGACCCACAGCTGAGCTTTACGTCGGCTTACCAGTCCACCCCTTCAAAATTTTGATGATAGTTATAGTCGTTGAACTTAGATTTTACGGTCATTTGTCGCCGTTCCTGTCTAAGACGGGTTTTATTCTCCTCATTAATTTTCAGTTGTTTTCAAACAGACATTGAGAATAAAAAGGCACAATACCGTGACTGGAGCAATATACAAATAACCCGCACACAGGAGAAACTTATGACGATGTTTCGGTCCGAACTGGACCGACTTGGACGACGTTTCGGTTCGACTTCGGTCCAAGTCGGACAGAAACGTCGTTATAAGTTTCTTTCTTCTCGTCTGTCATTCACATAAACAAAAAAAAATAGTGGTTGCAATAATAATAATAAATAATAATAATCTTTATTTCTACAGTTTCATGATACAACTTATACAGACCATAGCTGACACCTCTGACATACTGTATAGAAAGTCCCTGGTAATGCAGAACATTTCTGCATACACCCAGGTACCTACTTACTACTAGGTCAACAGAGACAACAGGTGTAAGGAAACATGCCTAACGTTTCACTCGTACAGGGATCGATCCCGGACCCTCAGTGTGAGCTGAGGATGCTACCAACCAAACCACGATCCTTGTAGAACCCTATTTGCTTTGCATGCCCATTCTTATACCTTTACTTAAACAATCATGCTTTGTCTCCTTCCAAATAACAGAATGCAGTGTAGTGCATTCTTTGTTATTCTCTGTTATTAATTGTTATTCTGTTATTCTTTGTTATTCTGTGTTATTCTCTATTATTCTTTATTTTTCTTTGTTATTCTGTTATTCTCTGTTATTCTTTGTTATTCTTTGTTATTCTTTGTTATTCTTTGTTATTCTTTGTTATTCTCTGTTATTCTGTTATTCTTTGTTATTCTTTGTTATTCTAGGCAGTTTGGAAAAATTGGAGAAATTCTGGATTAAAGAATCCAAATTTTGTGTAGAGCTTAATGACTGATACCTTACTATTAATTATTTTGACGGAGACTATAAATTTTATATTTAGGCAGCTTGAATGTAATTTTTGAGCCTCTTGATCAAATTATAATCATGCAGGATTTTAGCAAGGCACAAATTAATTACCCATCTTTAAAAAGTAACCAAAAAAAAAAAACTTGAATTCTGTATATCGCTCGTCTGTATATTTTTAGGAGTTTTGAAGATGGTACCCGAGTACCATGTGTATTACATGTAACTACTCTACATGATAGTTAGAGCAGTTAGGTAGAGCATTCTGAGTGTCGTGCTGCACTAATTCCGACCTCGGTGCCATTTCCAGTGTCATGCAAATAAAGCGCATTTTTCAAGATTTTTTTATAGTTCGTCAAGTTTTGTCTCAGTCTGATGCGTGGTGAAGTGTTAAGTGCCTTATTGCATTCCTTGAGTGTGTAATGTAATCATCATTCTCTTGAATTACCTCTCGCTTTTCCATAGAACTCAGGCACGTTTGGGAGAGACGACACTGTCGAACCTTCGCTAGTTCTTACTTACGAAATCACTCTTTTTCAAGTGCTCTGTCACTCTCGTGAGTGTCGTCTCCGGTATCTTAGATTACATTAATATCAATGATAACTGGCCGGTAGTTAAATGTCCTTTGTCTTTCTCCTTTCTTTGGTGTTTGGATTACAATCACTGTTTTCCGGATCTCTGACAATTGCTCTAAATCCAATAACTTGTACGTTTTAGTTAATAGTTTGGACAGTTGTTGTGGTTCCTCGTGAAGACTCGATTATCACACTATCAGGTGGCATTGCCTTGATAGTATTATCACACTATCAGGTGGCATTGCCTTGATAGTATACTACTCACTTCAGAGTTGCTTCACCTCTTTCCTTGTGTGTATGTTCAGTGCACCATCATTGTTTCTGTGCTGTTGATCCTTCTTCCACTTCTTTAAATTGTTTGTTCGTCTTCTCACATTATTATTTGTCTTATGGGGAGCGCTAAACCCCCGTAGGGATTGTACAGCGCCTTGGGGTGGGAGATGGAAGGCATTCAGGCTTAATTCAGGGAGCTGGAGCACAGATTCATTTCCCAAGATCAAGAGCCCCTCACTAGCATCAAGGATCCTTCCTTGAAGGGCGTCTTCTCACAGACTGGGAAGGCTGTGAGAAGACTTGCGACTATATAACTGAAATTTCTTCAAGTTTACTTGTTGTTGCTACGTCACTCTCTAAATTCTCAAAGGATCCTTTCACAAACAAGGACGCATAACTTTCTCTCTCAATCTATCGACTTTTTTTCAGTAACGATTGACTTTCTCCCATTCCAAGCTTTCTCTCCTTCTTTAACTGTCCTTAGTTTCCTCATGTTGCAAAGTATTTAGGCTCCATTCTCGTAAGCAAACACTAGGACATACTAGAAAACGTTTCGGTCCCGAGATGTTGATCACTTCTAATATACATGTTGTTGTATGTTCGCCGGTACGTCCGGTCCGGGTCTTCCAAATGGTGACCCGGCATTGGCCCCTGGGTAGAGGGTGTCGGTCATCTTCTTCTTTCTTGGGGCCCCTTGCTCCTGGAATCAAGGTCACAGGACCGAAACATTTCCAATTAAATATTCTAGTGTTTGTATTTTGTCTATTTTCCAACTACCTGTAGGTATAACGTCTTATTTTACCAATTCAGCTTTAATCAGTTATAAATATTACTACACAATTTCGTCTCTTCCTTCTTCGTCCCCTAATTTTAACTGTTCTTCTTTCATTTTTCCTTTCTTCTCCTGTTGGTTTCACCCAGTCAAGTTCTTCAATTTCTGGTGTTGGTCGATATTCTGATACAAGTCTTACTTCCTGCTATTTGCTTCTTCCCTGGTTTAATTTTTTGGTACTTTTTTTTAAATTTTTTTTTTCTGGAGTAAACAGCAACTCTCAATTCTTCCTCCTGCATTTTCTCCTCTTGAGCATAATTTTCTGCTGTTTCTGCCAGCATGATTATTTCACTCATTATCTCTCTTTCCACTTCTTTTTCTAGCTGCGCTGCATTCATGAAGTCTCATCATTGCATTGTCTCGTCTTTCTATGTCTGAATAATGTCTCTTTCTTTCCGGTTTACTCTGCATGGTAGTCAAACCTCAACACCTGCGTGATTTATTTAATTAGAGGCCTCATATTCCATATTTTTTGGATCTCAAGAGACCTATAAAGTGAAAACCAGGTGATCTTGTACTGTTTTTTCGGTCTAATCTGGGTTGCTCTCCATACTGTATGTTCAGTCCTCCATGAGACTCCCAGTTATTCCAGTCTAATTATGTAAGGTTGAAGTCCCCGAAGTGAACATTCCTTGCTGCCTTTTCCATATATTAATCATTGTCCTTCTGTTTAAAGCTCTTGTATTGGTCTCCTGCTATTTGGTGGTGGATTAAATAATATTATTACTAGTACCTTGTGTCATCAATTCGTGACTGTGGTGGGTGGTGTTGGTCAGCCAATACTTGTTTAAGTTCTGACTAACCTTGAGGCTGACACAGATATCAGCCTATCTTTATCCTCTACTCGCCCTTGATCCTTATATTCCTTCAAATACCGATAGTTATTGATTAAAACTGCCACTTCTTTCCTGACCTGTTTTCTTCTTTTACTCATAGTACTTGATACCTTGCTGGGAATATTGAATCTATTAATATATCAATTTGTTTCATTACAAACCACAGTGTTCCGTGGCTTGGTTGGCAACTGTCTATGATTTAATCACCGACACGGATGGAAACAATTGGCATTTATCCTCACACCTGCTGTCCGTGTTCACTTAGCAGTAAGTAGATACCTGGGTTGTTAGTCGACTAGTGTGGGTCGCATCCTGGGGAACAAGATTGAAGGGCCCCAATGGAAATAAGACTCACTCTTCGATGACGCACTGACTTTCTTGGGTTATCCTGTGTGGCTAACCCTCCGGAGTTAAAAATACCAACAAATCTTACCTTACAATCAGAGCTATCAATTCCGAGGGTTTTATTTGTCATTCACTAAGTTAATTTTCTATTGTTTCTTGATACTGTCTACGATCATGTAAGATACATTGACGTACTGGAGATCTAAGTTAGGGTTAATATAATAATATCTTTATTTACTACAAGTACATGTACAAGGTATACAGACCATAGCTGACATCAATGACATACTACTATATAGAAAACCGCTTGTTATGCTGAGCATTTCCCGCAAATTAGGTCAGTTTTGTCCCAGGATGCGACCCACACCAATCCACTAACACGCAGGTACCCATTTTACTGATGGGTTAATTAACATAGACAACCGGTGTAACGAAACGCGTTGAATGTCTCCACCCCTTCGCCGGGAATCGAACCCGGACCCTCACCGTGTGAAGCGAGAGCTTTTGCCTCCAGGCCACGGATAATAGGTAGACCATACTCAGATTTTAGTAGGTCTGGAGTGGGTATATTTGAAGTGCTTGTGTTGTGGCACAGTCACCGACAGTGTACAGTGCTGTGACAGTCACCGACAGTGTACTGTGCTGTGACACAATCACCGACAGTGTACTGTGCTGTGACAGTCACTGACAGTGTACTGTGCTGTGGCACAGTCACCGACAGTGTACTGTGCTGTGACAGTCACCGACAGTGTACTGTGTTGCGACACAGTCACCGACAGTGTACTGTGCTGTGACAGTCACCGACAGTGTACTGTGCTGTGACACAATCACCGACAGTGTACTGTGCTGTGACAGTCACTGACAGTGTACTGTGCTGTGACAGTCACCGACGGTGTACTGTGTTGTGGCACAGTCACCGACAGTGTACTGTGCTGTGACACAGTCACCGACAGTGTACTGTGCTGTGACACAATCACCGACAGTGTACTGTGCTGTGACAGTCACCGACAGTGTACTGTGCTGTGACACAATCACCGACAGTGTACTGTGCTGTGACAGTCACTGACAGTGTACTGTGCTGTGGCACAGTCACCGACAGTGTACTGTGCTGTGACAGTCACCGACAGTGTACTGTGTTGCGACACAGTCACCGACAGTGTACTGTGCTGTGACAGTCACCGACAGTGTACTGTGCTGTGACACAATCACCGACAGTGTACTGTGCTGTGACAGTCACTGACAGTGTGACTGTGCTGTGACAGTCACCGACGGTGTACTGTGTTGTGTGGCACAGTCACCGACAGTGTACTGTGCTGTGACACAGTCACCGACAGTGTACTGTGCTGTGACACAATCACCGACAGTGTACTGTGCTGTGACAGTCACCGACAGTGTACTGTGCTGTGACACAGTCACCGACAGTGTACTGTGCTGTGACACAGTCACCGACAGTGTACTGTGCTGTGGCACAGTCATTGACAGTGTACTGTGCTGTGGCACAGTCACCGACAGTGTACTGTGCTGTGTTCTCTATTTAATGAATATTTTTTGTCAGTCTTTACACAAGAAGACGTAAATGAGATTCCAGAAATTAACAATTATTCAGTTCCTGAAGAATTCAAATTAACTAATATTACTGTCACGAGGGACATGGTTATCAAACAGATAGATAAACTGAAGCAAAATAAGTCCCCGGGACCTGACGAGTTGTTTTCCAGGGTACTTAAAGAATGCAAAATGGAACTTAGTCAGCCATTAACGAATGTGTTTAATACGTCCATCCTAACTGGTGTTGTGCAAGAGATGTGGAAGATAGCTAATGTAGTTCCTATATTCAAATCAGGGGATAAGTCAATTCCATCAAATTACCGTCCAATAAGCCTCACGTCTATAGTAGGCAAATTATTAGAATCAATTATAGCTGATATTATTAGAAGTCACCTTGAAGAACATAATTTGATTAATGAATCTCAGCATGGGTTCACGAGAGGTCGTTCCTGCCTGACAAATTTACTGACGTTTTTCAATAAAACATTTGAGGCAGTAGACAGTGATAAAGAATATGATATAGTTTACTTGGATTTCAGTAAGGCCTTCGATAGAGTACCTCACAAGAGACTCTTAAGACAGGTGGCAGCTCATGGTATAGGAGGTAAAGTTCTAGCATGGATAGAGGCATGGCTTACCAATAGAAAGCAGAGTTTCCATTAATGGGGTCAAATATGAATGGGGATTAATCACTAGTGGCGTTCCACAAGGATCAGTTTTAGGCCCATTGTTGTTCATAATTTACATAAATGACCTTGATGAAGGAATTGCAAGTGACGAGTAAATTTTGCTGATGATACAAAAATAGGCCGTATGATTCATTCTGAGGAGGATACCAGTGAACTCCAGGAGGATTTGGACAAATTAATGTCTTGGTCTGAAAAGTGGCAGATGAAGTTCAATGTAAGGTGCTAGTCGTTGATAATGAAAATATCCCTCGAATTTATAAACTAGGTGAAGTAGAGCTTGATCATACGGAATGTGAAAAGACTTGGGAGTCATGGTAAGCAGGAATCTAAAGCCAAGACAACAGTGCCTAAGTGTGCAATAAGGCTAACAGATTACTAGGATTTATTTCAGGAAGTATAAGAAACAGAAGTCCAAAAGTTATTTTACAGCTCTATACATCACTAGTGAGACCTCATTTGGATTATGCAGCTCAGTTTTGGTCTCCTTACTACAGGATGGATATAGATTCGTTGGAGAACATACAGAGAAGAATGACTAAAATGATTTACAGTATAAGAAATCTCCCGTATGAAGATAGACTTAAAGCGTTGAATCTCCACTCTCTGGAGAGACGTAGAATGAGGGGAGATATCATCGAGGTGTACAAGTGGATGATGGGCATAAACAAAGGAGATATTAATAAAATACTGAGGATATCGAACCAAGTAAGAACCAGAAATAACGGATTTAAATTGGATAAATTTAGATTTAGAAAGGACATAGGCAAGTACTGGTTTTCGAACAGAGTTGTAGATGCGTGGAACAATCTTCCGAGTAGGGTGATAGAGGCTAGGACCTTGGGTGGCTTTAAAAGAGATTGGACAATATATGAGTGGGAGGGGCTGGGTTTGATTAGTGTCGTGAGTACGGGAGTAAATTCTTAGGTAGTGGTGGTTTTGATAAGGATTTGCCTTGTATGGGCCAGTAGGCCTTCTGCAGTGTTCCTCCATTCTTATGTTCTTATGTGACACAGTCATCGACAGTGTACTGTGCAGTGACACAGTCACTGACAGTGTTCTGTGCTGTGACAGTCACCGACAGTGTACTGTGCGTGAGAGTCACCGACAGTGTACTGGGCTGTGACACAGTCACCGACAGCGTACTGTGCTGTGGCACAGTCACCGACAGTGTACTGTGCTGTGACACAGTCACCGACAGTGTACTGTGCTGTGACAGTCACCGACAGTGTACTCTGCAGTGACACAGTCATCAATAGTGTACTGAGCTGTGACACAGTCAAGAGTGTACTGAGCTGTGACGCAGTCAAGAGCGCACTGAACTGTGACAGTCATCAAGAGTGCACTAAACTGTGACAGTCATCAAGAGTGCACTAAACTGTGACAGTCATCAAGAGTGCACTAAACTGTGACAGTCATCAAGAGCACACTGAACTGTGACACAGTTATCAAGAGTGCACTGAGCTGTGACACAGTCATCAAGGGTGTGCTGAGTTGTGACACAGTCATCAAGAGTGTACTGAACTGTTACACAGTCAAGAGTGCACTGAACTGTGACAGTACGGCATGCAAAGAATATAATACAATTTATTCGGTGTATGACACACTCCCATAAGGCTGCCCCCCAACCAGCAAACCGGGTGCTAAGGGTTTAACGATCAATAGGGTAACCATATTTAAAACAGTACCTTGGTTCATTGGCCAATCACAGGCAAGCCCGCCAGTTGAAGCAACGTGGTTCACTTGCAGTAAGCACTGGCAGACTTGCCTAGCTGCTGGCTGAGCATGGTGCACACACTCTGGCTTCTTGCCATCTGTCACCGTGGTTATTTCGAACACATATAAAGAATGGCAGGGAGACCTGGTCGTAATGAGAATTGGAGCAAACAAAACTCAGCAGTAGACTATAATGTATATTTTGCATTAACCCACTATATACAGGTATGTACACTATGTACAATGTGTACAGATAGTATAATAAGTGTACACCACGGTGAGAGATTGCAAAGCAGAAGACAGAGAGAGTGCACCGTACTCAACCGTAGGTAGGCAAGTCTGCCAATGCTTACCGCAAGTGAACGACGTTGCTTCAGCTTTGGCGGGCTTGCCTGTGATTGGTCAATGAACCAAGGTACAGATTTAACTATGGGTACACTATTGATCTTTAAACCTTAGCACCCAGTTCGCTGGTTGAGAAGCAGCCTATATGGGAGTGTGTCATACACCGAATAAATTGTAACATACTCTTAGCATGCCACAGTGGTGTAAACCTTCTGTTCTATCTGTACATATTGTACATAGTGTACATACGTGAATATATCTGAAAGCAAATATACATTATTGTCTACTGTTGAGTTTTGTTTGCTTCACATTCCATTACGACCAGGTCTCCGGGCCATTCATTACGTGTGTTCATAATATGGGGCCTGTCCAGGAGCTGGAGCTAGAGGTGATCTTGGTATCGTTCAGATTGCCTGGATATCGCTTTTGGTATTGCCTGTCAGTCTTGCTACTCTGTGTGTATCCTTCAAGTCATACTGTGCTATTGGTGCTTGTTGAGTGCATTCGAAAGAGCGTGTTATAGTGGTTATGCCACCAACACGGGTGAAGCAGTTGGTGTCTGAGTATACTTTCCTTAATCTGCTTAACTACCTCTACAGAATTGCTGTCGAATATCTTGATCCATTGGCATAGAATACCAATTAACTCTTACTGATGTGCAGCTTCGTAACGCTTTTCTTACTAAATTAAAGGTTGAAGCAACGATGGCGCATCAAACTGAGGTATCTCCGCTACAGGAGCTATAATCGCCGATCTCCACTTAGGTTCCTTCGTAATGTGGAGGGATAACACTAGAGCAATCAGACCAGAAGTCTCGTGAAGTAGGTGGTGCACCGGGTTTGTCTCAGGGCGAGTCAGCTTCAGTGGCACTTGAGTTACCTAAACTCCAATCTTGAAACAACCAGAGAGCAAGTGCATTTGCAAAAGAGGAGTGTGATAGGAGAGGAGGCAATTTAAGCAGACTGTTGGTGACAACTTTGTTGAGTCTGAGCCTGAACAGTTTTTCTAGGCATTTGAAAACCAGGTTCGAGCACTGAGGTGGCCTGGGCAGCACTGGTGTATACAGCGTTGTACGGCAAAGAACAAGAGTTCAAAGCTGTTTTGGGTGATGAAGATTTTGTTGATTATCAGGTTTGGTTCTTGGTGCTCACATCAGTGTATACCCGCCAAGTACAGGAGGGAATTCAAATTGTGCAAGTGTCAGCTGGGTCAGTCTCATGTTGACTTTGTAAGAATGCAGTCAATTTTTTACAAAATGGTACAAGGTGAGTGGTGTTGCCAACTTCTCTGCTCTTAGTGCAGTTACTTTTAGTGGTATATGTTGAACCAGAGGTTAGAGTCTCTTGAAGATCATTCATTGACCACTGCATTAGAAGCAGTCAATCTGGCTGACACATTGTCACAAATTTAGGTTAGGATATGTTAGGACCATATGGGTATCTTAGCTATTTTGTCCCCCTTTATAAATGTTTTTAAAATTATTGTCTCGCTCTAGGATAGAGTTTGAGTCTCGAGAAAAGTTGAGCCCTATCTAATGTTCAATGCCATGGCAGCACGCTACCCATGGAGGCGGAGGCCTACTCCTGGCTATCAAAGCCCTTATGGGGTGGGGGTGTGGCATGCAATGTGTGTTACAATTTATTCAGCGTATGTCACACTCCCATATGGCTGCCTCCCAACTATTGGTTCATTGACCAATCACAGGCAAGCCCGCCAGAGCTGAAGCAAAGTGGTTCACTTGTGGTAAGCATTGGCAGACTTGCCTAGCTGCTGGTTGAGTACGGTGCACTCTCACCGGCTTCTGCTTTGCCATCTGTCACCGTGGTGTACACTTACTGTTCTATCTAAACATATTGTACATACCTGTATATAATATCTCGTGAAGGTAAATACACATTATAGTCTACTGATTAGTTTTGTTTGATCCATATTCCCATTACAACCAGGTCTCACAGGCCATTCATTACCTGTGGTCGTAATAAACAGTCATCAAGAGTGTGCTCAGCTGTGACACAGCTAAAGAATATTTTTCCTGTCACAGGAAGTAATCAGTGTCAGTCTGGGTGGCATTAACCCACCAGGACGACCATTAAGGAATAGTTAACAGTGTGTGTAAGCGTGACTCCCCCCCCACCACCACCCCTACCACCACCACCCCTATCACAACCACTACCACCACCACCACCCCCCTACCACCACCACCCCTATCACCACCACCCCTACCACCACCACCCCTATCACAACCACTACCACCACCACCCCTACCATCTCACCACCTCTACCACCACCACCCCTATCACACCACTACCACCACCAACCCTACCATCACTACCACTACCACCACCACCTCTACTACCACCACCTCTACTACCACCACCACCTCTACTACCACCACCACCACCACTACCACCTGACACACTGCACCACACCTTTCTGACGTAGTGAAACACCAGTGTTGTAACCTCCAGGTGGAAAGCGCTGGAAAGGCTCTTGATACGAGAAATTAATGTTATCCTCCCCTTCCTATGATCAAGCTTTTTCGTATATTTTTATAGCGAAACTGATACATCATCAGTGTGCTGCCATTATATTCGGTACCTGGAGTATACTCTGAGAGAGCTTCGGGGGTCAACGCCCCCTCTGCCCGGTCTGAAATAAAGCCTCGTGGTGGATCAGGGTCTGATCAACGAGGCTGTTACTGCTGGCCGCACGCAAACTGGCGTATGAACCACAGCCCGGCTGGTCAAGTACTGAATTTAGGGTGCCTGTCCAGTGCCTTCTTGAAGACAGCCAGGGTATATTGGAAATACCCTTATGTATGCTGGGAGGCAGTCGAACAGTCTTGGGTCCCGGACACTTGTTGTGTTGTCTCTCAGTGTACTCGTGGCACCCTGCTTTTCACTGAGGGAATGCTGCATCTCCTGCCGAGTCTTTTGCTTTCATTGGGAGTGATTTTCTAGGATTTTCCAGTTGTATATTATCGAGTATCTCTCGCCTGCGTTCCAGGGAATACAAATCAACGGATTTCAACCGTTCAAAGTAATTTAGGTACTTTATCGTAGTTATGTGTGCCGTGAAAGTTCTTAGTACACTCTCCAGGTCAGCAAATTCGCCTGCCTTGAAGGGGGCCGTTAGTGTACAGCAGTATTCCAGCCTAGAGAGAACAAGGATTTGAAGAGAATCATCATTGGCTTGTCGTTACTAGTTTTGAAGGTTCTCATTATCCATCTTATCATTTTTCTAGCAGATGAGGTAGATACATTGTAGTGGTCTTTGAAGGTGAGGTCCTCTGACATTATCTCTCCCAGGTCCTTCACATTGCTTTTTCGCTCTATTGTATGGTTAGAATTTGTTGTTTACCCTGATACAGTTTTAATTTCCTCAAGTTTTCCATATCTGAGTAGTTGAAATTTCTCTTCATTGAACTTCATATTGTTGTGAGTGGCCTATTTGAAGATCTGGTTGATGTCCGCCTGGAGTCTTGCGGTGTCTTCGATGGAAGTCACTGTCATGGCAATTCGGGTGTCATCCGCAAAGGATGTGTATGTCAGACATGAGGATGAGGAACAGGATGGGAGCGAGTACTGTGCCTTGTGGAACAGAGCTTTTCACTGTAGCCGCCTCAGACTTTACTCTGTTTACTATTACTCTTTGTGTTCTATTTGTTAGGAAGTTATAGATCCATCTACCAACTTTTCCTGTTATTCCTTTATCACGCATTTTGTGGGATTAATTGCCTTTTAGAAGTCTTGTGGTGTTTGGATAATATCAAAGATTTTTGAAATACCTAAATTTTGGGGTATCTTTCATAAAAAAAATCATTTAGCTTGTCGACCCTTAGTCTAGTTAAAGGCTCGCTGAAGACTGAGTCGTATTGGGACTTTAGTATCTCGCTCATTTCTTGGCTGTCATCTGTGTATGTCCCATATCGCCTAAGCAGGAGCCCAATACTGGATGTTGTTTTATTTTTCGATTTGGCATAAGAGAAGTATTTTTTTTTTCAATTTCCTTTATGGCTTTTAGTTCTTCCTGAGATTCTTGTCTCTTGTAAGATTCCATGTTTAAGTCGATATTTACTATTTCACTGACCAGTGCTTCCCTTCATATTTCAGATGTATTCCCTCTCAGCAGCTCTGTGATTCTTCGCCTTCGTCTGTATAGGGTGCGCCTCTCTCTCCCTCTTTCTAGTTTACATCTTCTCTTTCTGAAGAGACCTCAAGTGCCACAGAGTTCATTTTTTTCTATCCAAAAGTTGAGATCCGTGTTGTTTAGGATATCTTTCCAGCTTGTTTCATTAAGGACATGTTGATGACTTTGCTGTAGCTTGTGCAGGCGCTGAATGTCACTTCATTGCAGTTTCCTCTCCAGAATGCTGTCAACCGTGTTTCCAATTGGACTACTACTCATGGGTTTAAATTTTTGATACTAAAGCACACCAAATTAATTTCACCAGACGTTCTATCGTCCCTGATACTCCATTGTACCTGTATGGCTCACGTATCCTGAACGTGATACTGTCAGGTTTCTCGGCCTTCTGTTTGATAGTCAGTTATCTAGGAAACCTCACATTACCTCCTTGAAGGCAACTTGTCATGGGGGATGATTGTCAGACTCTACTTCGACTACATTTAGCCCTAATTTTATCGAAACTAGATTATGGCAACCAGATATATTCAGCGGCCTCTTTCTAGCCTTGATCCATCCATCACCAGGGATTACGTTTATGTCTAGGTGCTTTCGCTCCTCACCTGTTGAGAGCCTGTATGTTGAGGTGAATATTCCATTCTTGAACGATCGCCATGATGCTCATTGCCTCCACTATTTTGTTCGCTCTCGTGACCTTCGCAATCCTTCTATATACAGGATAGTAACGGACGTTAGTAAGGTTCATTGTTTGTTAGTCACCCCAGTTTACTCTTTCCCTTTCCACTTCGTCTACATTCGCTCTTGTCTTCTCTTCAGTTGCCCTCTTTATATGCTCATGTAGCATCTAACTCATCCCTTTTCCCTTGGGAGGTTCCGACAGTCCTTGTCTGTTCTTTCCCACTGCCGTGTGCGAAAGCTTTTCACTTCCCTTCTTAATCACTTCCGGTCTCATTCTCATGTCGTCGCAGCGTACACTGATGGTTCTAAATCCTCTGACGGTGTCGGGTTTGTAGCAGTTTTTCCGGACAGCGTAGTGTTAGGGCATTTGTTAGACTCGGCTAGCATTTTTACAGCTGAATTGTATGCAATTTCGTAGCAATTATCCGTATTGCATCTATGTCCAGTGTCGTCATTTGTGGTGGTCTCAGACTCTTTTATTGCTTAACAAGCTATAAAAAAAACATTGATTCACCTAATCCCCTGGTTCTTCGTATACAACTTTGGTTACGCAGCATCTCTAGCAAAAACAAAAGATATTGTCTTCTGTTGGGTCTCTGGTCATGTTGATGTTCAGAACAATGAACAGGCAGACACTGCTGAACAGTCAGCAGTGCATGACCTCCCAGTTTCATATAAAGGTGTTCCATTCACAGACTTTGCTGTAATTTCTAACCTTCACAACCGACGGCAACAACGTTGGTCTTATATGATATATAACAAAATTACATTCTGTCAAACCAAGTTTATGTTTCTGGCCTTCTTCTTGTCATCAATGTCGAGGTTGG
>WNWK01020455.1:0-35821 GCA_009830355.1 Cherax destructor | reverse complement strand
GTGGAATGTCGGAAACAGTTTACCAAAGGGTGATCGGGAATTCCTGGATTATAAGGCAATTAAAAATTCGTTTCCCAGGTATGGTAGTAAAAAAATTTTTTGCATGTATTAGGCAGTGAATAATGTAAATTTTTTATGAGAAAAAAATTTTATCTTTAAATGTAAATAGAATAGCTGTATATAAAAATGTCTTAAGTGGTAGTTTAATGTTTAGGAAAAGAATACAGTAGTTAAATTTACTTTTTTCTTGGGTCTTTGACAATATTACCTTTTACTTTTCCCAAAAGAACCCCAAGGATATTATTGACAAGTATGATCAAAAGTACCGAAAGTATAATTTACAATTGATACTTTGTTTTCTCGGGAAAGTTTATCATTCCTTACTTTTTTTAAAAAATGCTTTTTTTACATTTATTTGCATTATTTGGGCGTTTTGGGCCCTTAATAATACTGAAAATGACAAAAAAAAAAAAATCAACACAAATATACCCTGGAATATCAAATGGAAATTTTTATATCTTTCCCCATTATTCTTAAACTTTTGAACATAAATTTGTACAACTATATTTATCACTATATTATTATTATAATCAAAGCCCCAAAACCAAAAAGGGTTATACAGCGCGGTCTTATCACTATAAAACAGTAGACCTAAAAACAAAAGTATGCCCTTTGATCCCCAAAGGAAAAAGGGTCAAAATTGCTGAATCAGTTTCATTATCTTTAAACTTAATAAAATTAAATTTTTTTTTTTTCCCAAACGTTTAAAACCCACAGTAACCATGCAGCACCTGGGAAATTGGGGATCCAAAGAGGAGGATAAATTAATTTGGATAAAGGGGAGCCCTCACGGGAAAAAAAAAATGCAAATAAGGCGGGAAATTTTCTGCAAACCATATATGATAAACCCACATACTATATGTATATGCTTATTTTGGTTTAAGAGGATGAGTTGCATACGGCAAGCACCCGCCTCAGATTATCTAGAACCCCACTAACGGGTTTTAAAGTTTTTTTAAAGGGTATTCAGAAGTAAATTCTGTATCAAAAAAGGTTTAGCATTATTTATTGAAATTTTATGGACATTTTAATCTTATTTAAATGTTTGGGTTTTAATAGTCATTTTTAACTCTGTTTAATTTACGGGTGTTTATTTCCCCCTTTTTGTGGGGGAAAACCAAGACTCCCTTTATTTAAAAAGAGCTGAACCCAGATACTGACTTCATCTCTAAAACCCCAAAGATATGGAAGTATTTGCCCGACATTAGCTAATCGGATCTGTAAAGGTAAAAAAGTTCTTTACTACACTATATTCTCTACCCCCAATAAAAAAAATAAATCTTAATTGCATCACTCCTGTCCTGACCCTCAAAGTTAAGAGTTTCACACTGTCAGTTCAGTTTACAGTCTGTGTGATTTCTATGTAAAAATTTTAATTAGGGACATACGTAGTATATGTAAAAACATTTTTTTTAACAGTATTCTACAACATAATTATGGGTCAAGTTCCTTTTTTAATTTTCAGATATCTAAATTTTTTTTATACGTATAGTTAAAACAAATTATTTTCCTGCATTTAGCATAAATTTGCACTTCCCTTTTTTGCCAAATAAACAAAAAAACATTAATATTTATCTATTTAGTTTCTTTTTTTTCATGAATAACACTATAATCTTTTTTCCTCAATTTGCAGTCCCCTCTGTTTTTTGTGTCCCCCGGGCGCGACACCCTAATCTCAAAAATACCATGAACAGAGCCACCTTTACACTGGCTATATATCCCCCAAATTTCACAAAAACATTGATTCCCCCACAGAACTTCAAATTCTCGGGAAACCTCAAACTAATGGTCGGGGAATTCCCTATAAAAAATAAACTTTATCAGCAATTATGAAAAGTAATAATACTAAAAAATAATAATACTTTTTAAATGTAAAACCAAATGACAGGTGCAAACCCTTTTAAAAGGCAATTACAGTTTTAGTATACATATTTTGCTCAAAAATTTTTTTGTAGTTTAATTAATCTATCACGATTTTTAAAAAACTCATTTAAGATATTAACCCGGGAAAATATTTTTGTACAGTTTATTATAAATAGCTTATTCATATAGCAATGTATTCTGTTAGCTTTATCTTCACTTCGTTTATGATTAATTCTTCCCAAAAACTTTTCTTTGTGTTTTGGGCATGCAGATAAAAAATCCAGAGATCAAAATCTGCGCCAGCAGAGAGAGCGTGAATGTAATTAGCCATGCCAAGAAGAAGCTCCGACTTAGGGAAAGGCAGGGAAATTTTTGTGGACGATATGTGGGAAAAATTTTAACCCAATCTACTTGTCTGTAACTGGCAAACCAAAATACTGGAAATTTGTGCCAAGGAAGCTAATGGTCCCAGAGGTAATTAGTGAATATCTGAATAATGATTAATTTTTATGCTGTGATCTGGGTAGTCATTAATGCTCATGGTTATCACTAAAAAGCATAAAAACATATTTTAGTCCCCAGTATACAAACACCCAAGGTAAGACCACCTGAAAAAAACAGTTTGAAAAAAAAAAACAGACGGGAAAAAAAGTAGAGCTACAAAAATATATGGAAGCTATCTCATAAAAGATTGAACACCTTTAAAAAATTTAAAAACCATTAAAAAAAAGATTTAGAATTATCAACTTTAAAAGTTTCTCCCAAAAATTTGTTGAGGTTTAAACCTATCCCCCAAAAGTAGTCGGGTTGAAGGCTATAAAAAAGGGGTTCCCGTAGTTAAAAACCCATGCTGAATCATAAAAACACGAAACTAAAGGCATACCATTAAAATAAGAAAAAAATCAGTGATACACCACAAGATCAGGTGGCCAGGGGCGAGACGTGCGTTTTTCAGTCCACAGTTTTGGAGGATCATTTTATAGTGGTGATAATCAGTGTAAAGAGGAGGTTCACCCATTCCTATCAAACCCTATTATTATTATTTATAATTTTTTTATACTCATGGCTATTTTCGTCAGGATCAAAAGGATCATAGGGGCATTTTGTTTCGGGCTAGCAGAGCAGTATGGAAGTCAAAAGTGACAGTTAAATGGGGCCACTGTAGACAGCAATCAAAAAGAAAGTAGTGAGGATAATATGGCGCCGGCAGTGCATACTTAAGATCTAAGTAGCTGGGTATACGAGTCCCCAGTGAGGGTCACTGTAAGACCCCCTCCACCACTGTGTTTTCCCGTCATAACATGAGCCGAATCATGTTTTTTAAACAGTTAGTCGAAACCGTTACAGGATTATTATATTCATGGAAGGTGTTAAACCGTAATAGAGTAATTATTCAGTATTATATGACAAAAGGTACAAAATGGTAGACAGGAAAGGTGCATATTTTGGGAAAAAAAGGAACTTTTTGTAGTTGTAAAATAAATTGGTGTAGATGAGGAGCGGTATTAAAAGGGAAAAATGACGAGAGAAAGGCAGACAAATTTGGGCATGTCAGGGTACTGAAAAATGAGGAAATGCACATGTGAAAACACCTGGGTATGTTAACTTGAAAAAGGAGATAAATAGTCAGTCTCACCCCTTACAGAACTATAAAACACAAGACAGGGGAAGATAAAGAAAAATCCCAGTCCCAAGTGTTGCAAATGTATCTAAGGGCCTCATCTTGTTGGTATTGTATACCATTATATTAATAAACTTTTTAAAAAGGTACCTAAAATAAATTGAAGTGCTCTTTAGTAAACAGGACAATCGATCATAAGATATTTAGACGGTCAGATTAGCTTGATAACCCCTTGCAGTGGCCTCAGGAACCCCCTCGAGATGACCAGGGCGATTCTTGTGTGCCCAAAATGCAAGGTGGCCATTCCCCAAACGGGAGCGGTGGGCGGAAAACCCAAATTGTGGTTTTATTTCAATACATTTTTGGGGGTTACTAATAAAAAAAACGATCTAAAAAGGTTGACCTAGGTTTGTAAAGTAGTGGGAAAATTGGCAAATGCCCGGAGATTAAAAAGTCAAAAAACTGGGGAACAAGCGGGAAACGTCTGCAAGTTTATTTCCCAAACTCCCTTCCTGACCGGGGGGCCTGACAGAAGACAACCTTCCAGCGCATGCTAAAGTTTCCCAGTCAACCTTTTAAAAATTAAAAAAAAAAAATGGGTTGCTAGTGCACCTGAAATCCTGGAAAAAGCAACAGTGACAGACACGGGGAGTAATTGAAAAATAAAAAAAAGGCATAGCATTCTGTGAAAAAAAGTAGAATCTTTAGATAGTCTTGTGCCTTGAAATCACTAAAAACAATAGAACATTTTGGCGAGGGGGGGAAAAAAAAAAAAAAAGGTTTTAGGGTATGTATAGGTAAAATTTTGCCCTTGTTTTGGGAAAACTAAGTGTTCATTCTTCACGTAGTGAAAACCCCAGCAACTTTTCCCTCTTGTCAAAAGGGAAAATAATAGATTTAATAGAATACAGAGATTTATGGAGATAAAAACTAAAAAAAGCAACTTTGTCTCCCAATCTTTTGGGTTACTTTTTTTCCTCAGATGAAAAGTGCGAATACCCAAACCAGTTCAGTTCGAGATACGTCATGATGGTATGACGTGTGGAGATGGTATAACCATACTTTATGTTGTTGCTTTTATTGGAGCCCAAATCGTATATTTCATGCTTCCCTAACGCCTTCAAGAGTACTTCAAATTATGTTCACCCTATCTCCAGTTCATTTTTTTTAAAAAGCCTTATACTGTGGCTTATCCATATTACCAAATACGTCGCATTATTTTTCGAAAATAAATTTTTCCTAGAGAACCCTGCGTCTTATAAAGCAACTCCCCAAAAAATACGTAAAAATAATAAAAAAAGGTGGGAAGAGCATAAGAAGGAAGGAGCACTGGGTTTACCCGGCCCATTCTAAAAGGTTCAAATCCCACCTTTCTCACTGCAGTAGACCGGGGCCCACAGGGCAGGTCTTAACCCAATATAACCTTTCTATATCAAAATTTTTTTCCAACTTTGAGCCCATTCCCGGGAGCCCCTGTTTTGGGTTTAAATATGTGAAGCACTTTTTATACCCCCTATATTTACTTTTTGGCTCTGTATAACCCCTATGGTTGGTGCTCCCCTCCTAAATATAATAATGTAGATTAGTGGAATAAAAAAAGTGGAAAGGGTTGGGTCTAAGAAGGGAATTTTTCCTGGGAAAGGGCCGGGGGGCCCCTGCTGAGCTCAGAGGATGTAAAAAAGTTTGTATTGACTACTAATGCAGAAAAAATCCCAAATTTTCTCCCATTTGTAAACCTGAAAAAAAAACCCCCCGTTTTTTTGGCAAAAGGGGGTTAAAAAAAACTGAATATTTGGGGGTGAGTCGTCATAAGTTTTTTTCCTACTACCTTTTTTGTAATTTTTCCAGTCACGATGTTATTTTTTTTTCTTTATACCCTGCATCTTAGATTTGGGACCACTTGGGCCGGGAATATACGGTATATCTGGGAGGTTATTGACTTATCCTTAAATTTTTACTTAAGATTTTAAGGCCCTTCCGTTTGCTAAGGCCAGGTCATTTAAAATCTTATCCCATAAAAAAAATTTTTACTTTGACATCTAGGTTTCTATTATTATATTGACAAGACAGCATTAAATCCCAGCGAGTCCCGAGCACGCTTTGTTACTAGTTGGATCATTAAATTTTTTTCCCAAAATTTTTTGAACTACATCATTGCTTTCAGCCCTAAATTCCGGGTTTATAAAGCCACATTGAAAATTCCAATTTAAATTTTATGACCACTACTTCCGTTAGTAATAATTTATATGTATTTTTTTTGGGGGTTTTTTTAAATAACGAATTTGGCAGCTTATATAAATATACATTTCAGCTTTTGGGAAATTTTTTTAAAATTCAACCTTTTGGTTTTGCTTTATAAGGGAAAAACATCAAATTTAAAAGTATGGAAGTAGTGTGGCACGGGGCGTTTCACTATCAGTCATGTTTAATTTAAATATTGTTGGGTCAGTTCAGTAACCGGAGGAGTAAACACGTGAATAGTACTCATCCTTGGTTAAGGCATCTTCAACAACTCAAGGGTTTTCCCCTTCCCCCACAGGGGGAAAAGGAAGGTATTATTAACTTCAAAAATGGTACGAATTAAGCTGTTATTTTTTGTTTAAAATTTTATAATTATGGGAAAAACTGATAGCGCAAAAATTGAGCTTTTATACTATTTCTTTTATACAGGTTTTATACAATTATCGGGAAAATGTATGTATTTGGGGGCTTTCCTTTAAACCGTTTGTCAAGGCTATATGCAATATTCCTTAAATACTTTTACGTTCAATATTTTTTTTTTTCTTCTCTTTCCAAAAATTTGATCCCCCCGGGCCCGGGGGACCTTTCGACTCTCCCCCCCAAAACTATAGCAGCTGAGGGTTAGGTTGCGAAAAAAAAAATGGGAAACTACCAATGATTCATAAAGTAATGCTTTCCAAAAAAGTTTTGAGTCTTATTCCACTTAAAGGGGGTTGCCACTATTGTTGGGCGGGGGAGCATTAAATACGAGGGGTCATACAAAAGACCAAGGGATCATGCTTCATCCCAAAGGGGGGGGTATTTAATTTTCCCCTTGGGAAAAAAGAGCCCCCCATTGGCCTAATTAAATTTTTGGAACCCCTTTCCCCCTGAATATAATAATTATGCGTATGATTTTAAATGTCGAAAATAAATGAGAAACTTTCACTCTACAACCTTTTTGTCCCATATATGCACCAAAAAAATAGGTATTCAATGCATATACACCAAAAGTGTGTTTTTTTAAACCCAGAGGGGTCTTTTGCATTTAAACCCAGAGGTATCTATATACCACCAAAGCCCCTTTTATACTTTTACCCAAAGTGTGGCTTTGGCGTATAGGGTGTATCGGAAGTTTAAAATTATTTTAGAGATTTCGATCCCCGACTGGTGGTTGGTTTATCGGTTTAAAAACCTATTGATTACAAGAGTGTTACTAAAAATGCATGTACCTGTACATAAAGGATTTTTTTAACCATATTTTTTAAATTTCGGCCGTCTCCCACCGAGACAATGTGACCCAAAAAAAGAAACACTTTTCACCATCATTCAACACTTTCATCATTAATCTCTAACATAATGATTAAATTAAACTTACAGCATATAGGGTTTTGTTTTAAAATCTTCGTTATCATCCCATACTCATCTTTTTGGGCGGTAGTCAAGATTGAGGCCCTTATGTCCTGGGACTGGACCCCTATCGGTGGGAAAATCCTGGACTGGTGGTGTACAAATTACAATCAGCCTTAATGACCTTACTGTAGGTGATCGACTTTTAAAACCCAAATGCCCTTCAATAGACCCTCCCCTTCTCCAATCTCGGATGGGAAATGTGATTGCCTCTCATTCCTTTTATTGTACTCAAAACTGTTATGGGTTTATGAGCCCCATGAAGTAGGGAACCTAACATTTAATTATACTGTGGAAAAGAAGGTATTCTCAAGATGGCACACTATTCGTACCGAATTTTCGAGGGGGAATTTTCAAAGTAAATTTTTGTACCGTAGTTTTATACCTATTTTTCTTTAGACTACTCGGGGCTTATCCTTTGTCGAGGATAGTCTCTCGTTTCCCCCTTTTCCCCTAGGACTGAACCGGGAATATTTCCCTAAGTTTTTTTTGTTAAACCCCAACTACTAGACGAATAGAAATCGCCCTCCAGAAGTGTTCTTGTGCCCTCAGGTATTTTTTGTGGTGGTTGTGTTTTTCTGAAGGGTCGCTTGACGCGCCCTTTTCGGTGAAAAAAGGGGTGGCCATCTGGCAAGCCCTCTGTTGGCGGAAATAGTACTGTGGATCTACGAATAGCAAAGGGTTTTTGGCGTTTTTTCCCGATTTTCCGGGAAAGGGGGTTGCACAGTTTAGTGCTATTTTTGGGTTTTACCAGGCCTTCTCATTCAGCTATGTAGGCACCATCCTGGGGAGGAACTTCTAGGAGGCCCTTGATGCTCCAGTCTCCTGTACCCCCCAGAAATTTTGAAACACTCTCTATTGCCCCCCCATACAGACATGGACTCTCCTCGGGAATTAAATCAGGGAAAAATCACTTATTTCCTGAATTTAGGTACTGGTTTTTTTCCCTTCCCTTCTGACCCCCGCTTCACCTTCACCATGGAAACCCCGGCTTACGTAACGACGATTCACGATCACTCTCTCTCAACATCTGCCAAAACACCTTCAACGACGTTGACTCATTTTCCACGTTTCAAAAAACCCCAAACCCTTTTGGGGTTTTTTGCCCCAAGGAATTGAAATTGCCCTTTCCCCTTCCTTTGGACGGGAATCTGAATCCCCTCCCTTTCCCCCGGGAGCTATTTTGACCCAAGGGGTTTTTCCCGCCCCCCTTAATGAATAACGATTCCCAAAAAAAATTTTAAAAAAAAAATTAAAGAACCCATGACCTCCTTCGGGGGCAATACCCAACACTCCATACAGTACTATCTACAGCTTTGATGGATATGGGTCGGGTTAGCAGAATCGGGAAGACAGCAAAGGTGAGAACTGAAACCCCCAAAGGGGCCCAGATGTTTCCCAAAGTGGGGAAGAAAGGGTAACTGTTAGAGAACATCACCAGTGAGGGCACTCAAAAGGGGCAAAACTTTCTCCTTGCTCCCCCAACATAGTTTCCAACACCCTTTTTCCATGGGGGGGTTTTGGGTCCCAACTGGGTTTGTGTCCCCCCTTTCAGCCAGGTTTCCTGGGCCCCGAGGGGGTTTTCCCACCCCCAGTGAAGGGCATCATCCCCCCTAGTTTTGCACATATTTTCCTGGGGAAATTTTCCTTCACTAGCTCGATGGATCCATTGGGGGAAATAAGAAAACTGGAAGAAAGGAGAGGTTGTACGTATGTTTAGTACGTAAAACCTGGCGGGAAAAGGGGGGCGTCTCCTACAAATATGGGGGTGATATTCATTCAATCTTTTTGCCAGTGTGCTGACATTACAATTAGATTATCCTCCGACTGCAAGGTAGAGCCTAAAAAATTAAGGAGCAAAAAAAAACAAAATGCTCAAATTAACGGCGTTTAGGTAGTGGACATTTCTTAGGCCTTTTTTTCCCCAAGGACACTTACAAGACAGCATCCATTAGGAAAAAAATTATGGTTTTGTACATAGTCCAATGAGATGTGAACCATTTTTCAGTTTCCACGTCGGTGGTTATTTTTATTACTTTTTTATTATTACATTTAAGAGGGGAAAAAACAACCTTTCAGGGATCTGGGGAATGGGGGCAAAACAGGTTTAAATCAAAACCAGGGTAAGTCCATTAATCCAAGGAAAGGGAGGGTAAGTCCCGGTTTTTTGGATGAAGAACCCCTCAGCATCCCAAAGGGGCCTCCCCTTTAGGGGTTTCAGAGGCAGTTTAAAGCCGAAGAAGGCTCAAGAAATTTGGGGCTTTTTTCCCCCTCCTCAGATCAAACCTTTTCTCCCATTTCAAAAGTGTGTGACACCTTTCGGAATGTAATACAATTAACACCTTCCCCACAAAAGCAGATTTATCTAAAGAAAGCTGAAGACCCACACTCAACAAGATACGCACTAACTGCCTTTGAGTTTTAAGGTCGACAATGGTGCCCCAATTGTCACCAAACAGATGATCATTAAACTTCCATTTTACCCCCTTTCCCAAAAACATTTATAATTAAAGATAATGATAAACGTCATTGTTCAGTAGTACCCCATATAAAAAGGTTATCTTAGATTTTAAAAAAATATCAGAGAGGGGTTTTAGTCTCGTACTATACTGATGTCCTGGGAACTCAAAGTTTTAAAAACAATGAATTATTCATGGTTTAATGCTGCCTTTTCAACAGAAATTAATCGGGATAGGTTAAGGTTAGATGATGACCAGCCGGGGAAAAGTTTTTTGGTCATCTGACCGGGGCCCTTTTCCGTTGGCTTACCGGTCCACCTTTTTAAAAATTAGGGAATATATATTAGACGTGATAAACAATAAATTTTCACTTTTTTTAAAAAAATATATAAAAAAATGAACTACGATTATCCAGAACAATATATTTTACATGGTAAATTTAAAAACAATATCGTCTGCATTAATTTCTTTTCTTTTGACACGAAGATAAAATTTTTGGGGGAAAATAAAACTCATCCTACCACTGGATCCCTTTGAACTTTAATATCTTTAATGCACATATATGTGCATCATTTACTTTTGAAAAAAAAAAATAAAGGTTTCACTTAAGACTTCTATAAGTCATCCCCTTATATTAAGGACAAAAACCTTTTAGTATAATATGAAAATCGTTATTCATAATATTGTTACACTACAATTACCCAAAAAACTTTTTTTCCTTTTTTTATCATAAAAAAAACATCTTTAATATTAGTAGTAGCTATTAGAAAAAAAAAAACATAAAACAACAATCTTTAAAGTTCAAACACTATTTGAAAAAAATAATTTAAAAATTTTAAATGTTATTGAAAACTATGGGCAAATTTTTGATACAAACATGCGGGTCAGTCATTAATCTTCCATTAAAACTCTCCTTTCTCTTTCTTCTGTTGAATTTTTTTAGGATTTTTGGTCTACTGTAACCGACTAAAAAATGGGGAAAAAAAAAATCAATAAAAAAGGGTTCCCCCGTTATTTTTAATGTATACTAGTTTGATATGAAACCCAAAAAAGAACTTGAAGAAATCCCATAAAACACCTTGGACGATACGCCCAACCGCTGGGGGGTAACCCGGGATACTGGCCCTGAGGATTCAAATACCGCCCAGTCTTTTGGGGAAAAATTTGAATGGAATCCCCACAGACAAAAATGAGCCTAATCCAGGGGGGGGAGATACTGTCTGGTCATTGTGGGCAGGTAGATAATATAATGCCATATAAATTTTAAAAGGGCATCCATTTATAATTATACTGTCCAGACTGAAAAAAAAGATTTAATTTTAATAATATTACTGCAATAAAAAAATTATGTTATTTTCTCACCTTTTTTTCCCTTCCATTTCTAAAACATGTCAAAAACCGCTTTTGGGGCTTTTTTCTGCAAGATCGGGGGAATTTTTGGAACTTTTTTCCGATCCTATAAAAAATAATGAAAAAAATGAAATAAAAATAGCAATGCCCTTAAAAACTAATCGATTGAAATACGTCCCGTGGGTTTTAAAAAAAATATTAGTGATTTACATTATTTTAAAAAAAATATATACACAAACTAATCGCATTAAAAATGAAAGTGGGATTTTTTTACCATATATTTTTTTATTTTTTTTTTTCATACTTTAATGTTATAAACTATAAATAGTAGTTAACCCAATCAGTAAACAGTATTAAAAACCCAAATTTTTATGGTATCGGAAAAGTCCAAAAAAAATGAGTAAATATAGGAAAATTTGGGGATCGTCACAGCCCTACTGTTAGAACAAATATCTTAAAAGAAATGCATAATGTAAAAATTCTTTTCATTTCTGATAAAATCATGCAATCACTTATATCCAAAAAAATATATATGTATTATTTTTTTTTAACCATACCTTTAAAAAAATATAAAGCTCAAAAGACGCAACGTCCTCAATAATCTCATTGGGATTTATCATGAAGAAAAGAAAAAACCCGGGAGCCTTCCTTGCAAGCCATTTGTTTGATCAGCTGAAAAAAATATAAAAATCAAAAATATCAACATACTACTAATATTTTGGTGAAATGTAGCTATGGCGGGTTTTTCTTGGGAAAGGTGATAGTGGAATGTGATATGGAGTGGTGAGTGTGACTGACAAAGAATGAGGATGTGGGGATTAGTAGCGGTTTTGATGTGGTAGCTGTTTTGGTTCCCTTAAATTTAAAAGGGGGTGATGGTGTGCCGGTGGTAATTTTGGAGAGGTTGGATAATTATGGGGGGATCATAATTGGGGAAGCGATTGTGGGGGAACCGAAAGGGGAGTAGTGGGTGGTAGTGGTATGCCTAGTTTCACTGGGGGGAAAAGGGGCCCATGTGGTACTGTATATTCATGGGGTGATAAACCCATGTGGGTCATTACAGAGCCTGGAGAATAAAATTTGACCCGGGGGGGCTTTTAATTCCATGGATGAAGAGACCACCAGCAAAAAAAGGGACCCCCAGTGGGGAGATTGTTTAAAATTTAAAAACGCCTATATATACATACTCTTCAATAAACATACGGTCTATGTAAAGATTTATTTATAGTACGAGAAATTTGGATACTGTTAAAAAGGGTATTTTTAATAAGGGTCATTATGGAACTACTGTATATTTTTTTTTTTTTTTTCATTCAACCAAATTGACGGGGGGGTGAGAATAATCCCGTTTACAGCTTACTTTTTTTTTTTTTCTGCATCAGCTGGCGATGCAGTATGCGAAAAATTGGTATTTTGCAAATATTTTTAATACTTTAAAATTATGGTATTGGTATTTTTATTTTTTTTTTGGGTTTGGGCCCTACTGAGGTAGGGCGAGAATAATTTTTCTGGGTAAAGTTCGCATTTTGTTTAAATCTACATTAGCTGGCGAAAAAACGCCCAATTTTGTAACCCTGGTTCAGAAAAAAACCCTTTATTGGCACCATGGTACCCTCCCCAATTGAAGGGGTACCCCCTATTAAACCCATAATTGTGTATAAAGTTTTTAATACGAATATGAACGCAGGCATATTAAACTAATATTTGGGGGCCTTATAATAATTTAAAATATAACCGGGTAATAATTTACACTAACCTTTTTTTTTTTTTTTTTTTATTGATTATTTCAAATTCTTAATTTATACTAATTATGTTCACAAAAAAAACAGTAATCAAATATAGGTCACTAGACTTTCAAGTATTCAAAGGGGAAAGGGGTTTTTTAGGGGGAAGCAAAACCTAAAGGGTATGAAAACGACTAAGGATTGGTAAGAAATTGGGGATTCGAGGGTTAAGGGCAGCTGCATTTGGGGATCAAAAAGATTTTACCCCAAGAATAAATTTTCTCTGAACATAATTATTCTTATAACCCAAGGGGGGTAAAAACCGAAAGTTATACAGCCCTGTGGGAGGGGGATGGAATGTATTTGGGGTTTTTAATTTCCCAGGGAACTGGAAAAGATAAAATTCCCTAGACCCAAGACCCCCCTCACCAGCATCAAGGCACTGAACATAAAAAGGGAAAAAGAAAGAGCACTACAGGGGCCTAGGGTCCATGGTAGGAAAAGCCCAACCACACCCACTCGTGTCCCCGCCCCAACAAGGGGGATTATAATTATTACATTCATGGGAGCGCCCAACCCATAACATACACGCCTGGGGGGGAAAAGGTGGCAATCTAATGGTTAAAAAGAAAAGTAGGTTTTTCCTTTGGGTCAAGAGCTTCTCACCAACATCAAAGAAAACCCCTGAGGGGACCACTAGAACGTGACAGGGGAATGAGGGGAATTTTAAGGTTTGATTCAGGACGGTAGCCCAATTATAAATCAAGAACTTTGAAAGGAGTAGAATAAAAAAAATGAACGAACAATTCACTCCTCACCGTGTCAGTGCCCCCCAAGTTCATGTATTTTTTCCCCATGTGGGGAGCGGGAAGTGCCTACGTAAAGTTGAAAATTAGCTCTTCATTTTTCGTCATCTCCCCCATATCTCCTCCTCCCAGAATGTCGGGCAGCTGCGGGTGGCCCGTGACTAGCCAAGTCCTGACCCCAAAAACAAATTTCCAGACGAAAAAACCGCAGTTGCGGGAGGTGAAGGTAGCACCCGGAAGGTAGGGGAAATGTATCCTGGGGTCAAGATGGCGCTGCTCTATCACCCCCCCCAACACCTATACACAACTAAATTTCCCTACACATTAGCACCAACAGGACCCTAATTATGCATTTTTAAAAAACAGTTAGGGTACAAATATATTAATAAGAAACATTTTTACTTTTTCCCAATCCGGGAAAGTCTTTCATAGCCTAAAAAACGTAAAAATACTTTAAAAACACGAATGCTCCAGTTTTTTTAAAACTTTCTCTATATTCCCCAAACCTTTTATCTTAATTGTGCATATAATTTACACCACTGGGTGTATAATTGTGTATTCACAGTTTAAAATAAAAAAAATTCCAATTACTGAGATACCCCTAAAAATATATGCTATTGTAAGTCAATAGAAGTAAGTTTAAATTTTGGGTTGGACCCGAGTTAACCCCTGAGGTAGGCGGAGACTAATTGGGACGTCTTGTAACAGGTTCCCCTGGAACCCAATGGTTAGCTCGCTCACCCAACCACTGAGTTACCAGGAAAACCGGGCTTTGGGGGCGAACCCCATAAGGGGTGAGATATATGACAAAATTTTAAAGTCGTTTTTTTTTGGATTTTTAACCAGGGGGGTTAGCCATCCCCGAATAACCCAAGAAAGTCAGGGGGCGTCATAAAGGACTTATTTCCGTTAGCTAAAAAGGGCACTAGCGTAAATAGTGCGATAATTTTCTGTGGCAACGTTTCTCTCTCCAGGAGCTTTATCAGGCCCTTACCGTGGGTTTTGACAGGAAAAAAAAGCTAGCTTTTGTTCTCAATGTATAATTATGAAGAGTAAAAAACATGCAACAGTTGGGTAGCTTTATTGTTGATTGAAACGATAGCAGCCCTGAAAAAGGGGAAACATTGTCACAAAAAAGCCATTGTTTAACTTGGTCCTTTTTTCCTAACATATTGTCGGGAATTCTACAACATTATTACTATCTTTTTTTTTCCATTTAGGGTCCTTCAATCTTGTCCCCCCGGATACAACCCACACCAGTCGATTAATACCCAGGTACCTACTTACTGTTAAGTGAACAAGGACAGCTTGTGGGGAAACATGTCGAGGGGTTGCCTAGCATTAAATAGATCCCTTTGGGAGTTAGTTGACTGTTATGAATCACATCCTGTGAATGGTTAATTGATTGGGGTTTTAACCCTTCGGCCCCAATTTCTGAATAAGTCCTCAACTGCTGGCTCTGTTCCCCCAAACAGTGAATAGGTACCTGGGAAATTAGGGGACGGGGTTGAAATTGCATCCTGAGGAAGGACCCAAGAACCCCAAACCAATGCCATCCCCTTGGGGGGGGAACTAATTGGGAAAAATTAGCAGAATTAATTTTAAACTTACTTACTTACGCCAAAATTTTTGCGTGATGAATAAAAATTTGGGTTAGAGTTAGTCCTTAATGCTTTATCGTATCTTGTACATGTCTCTTGAAAAAACGTATGTATATTAAAAGGAAAAGCCTTAAATTGTGGGAAAAAGAATTTTTTCTTAGAAACTATAATACATAAAAAATATGCCCTTTATTATTTTTTGGAGTTTGGTGTTTTTTTTGTTATCCAAAAGGGAATACGAGAGGTTAAACTTAATTTTGATATACAATCCATCGACTGGGTTTCTAAGAGTTTATACTAAAACCCCAGCTTAGGGATTAAATAAGCTTGTGGTGAACAGGTCACATGCAGCCTTCCCTGACCTTCGGGAGTAGATAAATTTTAAAATTTATTAATCAACCAACAAGCCATTGGCAGTGCACTCGGCCCCACACAACGAGAGGACTTTTTTTAAAAATATCTTTATTTCTACAAGCATGTACAAAAGGGGGATAAAGGCCCAGCTGACATCAATGACATACTACTATACAGGGAAAACCGCTTGTTATGTAGATCATTAGGGCAGTTTTTTCCCAGGATGCGACCCACACCAGTCGACTAACACCCAGGACCCATTTTATACTGATGGGTGAACTGGACAGCAGGTGTTTAGGGAAACACGTCCAAATGTTTTCCCGAGGGTTCGAACCCGGACCTCAGTGTGTGAGCTGGGTGGGGGCGGGGTGAGCACGATCCTTTTTCAAAAAAAAATGGATCATGGGCAGTGTGCTGTTACCCTATTCTTTTGAACACATTGGGAAAAAAAACTGTCCCCCTTTCATACCGCATCACGCACGATGGGGTTCAGTTGCCAGGGACCAGGACCCGGAATGGGCCCCGAAAACCCAACTGGTAAAGTACAAGATGTTGAAATCTGTCGGCCTGGGGTGCGAGACTTCAGTAAGTAAAAGGGATAATATCTTTAAAAGGGTTTCCAGTACGGGATCATCAAAGGGAACTTCAAAGGTATCGTTCCAGTATGGTTGAAGTTACTTCCCCGGGACCCAGGTTGACCTGAAAACAAAGAAAACGTATGAGCAAGCCCCCTTTTTAAAGGGAAAAGAGTGTCTTGATGCCTGCAAACGGCTCTTGATAAAAGGACTGGGAGGAACCCTCCGCGGATCAAACCATTACTTCTCATTCCCCCGGCATTATATGACTCGTCAACATAATAATAAAAATAATATGGGAAAGGGCCCTTTTTTTTAAGTTTTTTTCCCGAAGAAAATTTCCAGTAATATATTTCTCTCCCCCACCTATATTTCCAAATACGACATTTTTTTTACCATCAACCTTTCTTGGGCAAAATTACAGGAAGACCGTATTTCCTCCTCATCCCCCGTTACTTTAATATCTCCCTCTAGCAGTATATCGAACACATCTAACAAAAAAACATCCACGGCTCTCACTTCTTCCATACAATCATATCCCCCAGACATTTTCCAAAAGATTTTCCACAACTGTTGTGGAAAAAATTTTTTTGCCACCCACCCCTTTTCCCCTAAGGGGAAAAGTAACTCCAGGTCTCCCCGGGAAAGGGGAAAACGTTAAAATTCCGTGATGAACCATTAACCCAAATACTTGACGATTTCTTCCGGGGTCCTACTGAAGTCTTCAGCTCAGACTAACACGTTTCAACACCGTGACATGGAAACAATTATCTTTTGTTCCCACTTTGTAACTATCATAAAATAGGGGAACCGCACACTGGGTGTTTAAACCGTTTTAATTAAAACAAAAAAAAACTCTCCAATTTTTTCCCGAAACTGTCTAGTCTAACCAGCCGGAAACTAACCAGCCCGGGAAAATCCCTTAAATCACCAGAACATCCTTCCTTCTCAGCATCCACAAATAGCACTCTTCTGGTTATCATGCAGCTACTCAGGGGCAAAGCCATTCTCACACCCCTGTGACTCGTGTAGTTTTGGTCGTTCCCAAATGCTGCTTAATCACAACGTTTGCCAGATGTGTTGTGCCCCTTTTTTTATTTATTCATTAGGTTTTTAACCAATCTAAAATATAAAGAATAAGTATGTGTTTTACAGGAAGCGCCCAGAAATTGACGTTAGGAATCGTGTAAGGAAATAGTATATAGAATAAATTGAGAATACAGTAGGCTGTTTTGGGTCACAAAATTCGGCTGAAAGGTAAAATATAATATACATACATCATATCAACATCTGCATCCAAAATGTCACTGTGAATATTGTGACATATGTTTTACATTATTTGTTTGTACATTATTTAGTGTAATTAATGATACATTCAGCTCCGAGAGCTGAGACAATGGCCCAGAAACTTTTTCTGTGATAGCATTATTTGCTCTACCATTTTTTATTGTGTTTTGGTGTCTTCCAGACTTTGGTCTAGAAATTGCTTATGATGAACTAAGAACCTTCCCCCGGTTTACAGGACTGGTACAAATTAAATTTTTATTTCATATTACCCAAAGGATAAAACTAAATTTCAGTTTGCACGAACAAATGCCATCTCCCCCGTGAGTTGACCCCCCGTTGTCAAAACGTCAAAGGTGGCAACGGTTTTTAAAACGACCCCGGGAAAATTTTATCAAAAAAACCCCCGGGGGTTTCCTTTTTTTTAAAAAACATCTGGGGTGCAAGGATATATATATATATATATATATATATATATATATATATATATATATAATATATATATATATATATTTTGAAAACGGTATATATATATATATATATATTATATTTTTATATATATATATATATATATATATATATATATGTCGTGCCGATTAGGTAAAATTTTTGATTTTTTTAAAAAGGGGAACGCCACCTTGCCATATAACCCAAAATTTTTTTAGGGGAAAATTTCCCCCAAAACATTCTGAACATAAGAAAAAAAAATATTTTTTTTTGTTTATTATTAAATTAATGTTAACGTATCTAAAATATATTTAGTTGGGTTAGGCAAAATTTAAAATTTGGGGGCTTGTTGTAATAAGGTTGGGGTGGGTTTTAAAAATTTCTTTTGGAAAAATTTTAAAAATTTTTTCATTAACATAAATGAAAAAAAAATTTTTAAACGTATAAAAAAAATTTTTTGAAAAAATTAAATTTTTTAAAAAGTTCTTGCAAATTTGGGCCGGGTTTTAAATTCCCCCGGGACGACATATATATATATATATAAAAAATATATCTTAAAAACAACAAATTGTGTAAGTATTGAAAACTCATTGGTTTGAGTCCCAAAGGGAACCCCTTTCCGTCAACAGCAACTCACAGGCATCAAGGCATCCTCGTTGAAGGGAAAGTGTAAGGATAAAGAACCACTATTTAAAAAGAATAGCCCCGGGATTCATAATCTAGACGTCAGACAACATTTAAAGTGTCAGATAATTATTATTATTATTATTTTTTTCAGTAGGAAACAACGCCCCTTTTGGGAAGGAAAAAAAAGCTTCACTTATAACGTTTATTTGTTGATTGTGTTTTTTTTGCAGGCGGTGGTTGAAATGAGGGGGCTTCGGAGGCTTCTTACATTTTTTCCCCTTGGGGCCTTTTATCGGGAGGGGGTAGGCCTGTTGAATGGTGAAGGCCGCTGAGGGGGTGAAGAGATGCAGGTCTGGGGCTCCCCCGAGACCTCCCCCTGGGGGAAAACTATGGGAACTAGGGCGTGGGCCCCACTGGCTACTTTTTGTTTCGGCTGGCAGACAGCAAGGCTGTCTATGCAGACAGTACGGCCATCTACACATTTCCCCCTCTATCAAACCCCTTTCATCAGAAAATAAAAAACTTTCCCCCCTTTAAAAATGGAACAGAGTAAAAAAAAGTGGGGGCTAGAGAAAAACAGTAATACACGATGTCACACAGTATATTTTAAAACCCCTTCAAAAAAAATCGAAAAAAGGAAGTCAGCAGGTGGGCCGGGACCCGACATTTCAACACCTTTTAAATTGAATATATGGGAGGGCCACTCTTGAAGACACATACTAATTCAAAAAAAGTCAATTTACAAAAAATTACTATATACAAAAAAAAACAAAAAACAAACAAACAAAAAAAATTTTATTTCATTGAAAACCAGGGGAAATAAGTTACAATGAAAAATTAGTGAAAGGGAGAGCCCCATGCCATGGCATTAGGGGCAGCTTAAAAAACTATGTACTTAATATTAGAGAAATTTATTGAGTTTATTCTATTTAAAAATTATTTTAAAAATTTACAATATGATAAAATTTTTAACTATTTAAATTATTATATAATGATATTAGATTTTACAGGTGTTAAGATTTTTGAATGATAAATGGAATTGAATTATTTTAAGGAAAATAACTTTGGGAGATTTTTGACATTAACTTATAATATGAGTAGGGGTAAAATAAATAGTAAAATATTATTAAAAATTGAGATTATCGTATAGGAAAGTAACAATGAGCATTTTTCAAAGTAGTTTATAGTATGATCATTTAGTTTTGGGTGAGTAGGGGGTTTTTTGAGTTATTTCCTTAAATTGATTTTCAGACAAGATTATCTTAATAACGGTAATGAATTCCAGATTCTGGGGCCCTTTTGTACATAGATTTTTTAATGGTTGATATGAACACGGGGTATATAAAAAAGTGATCTGTGTCGTGTGTTGTGGTCATGGGTCCTATTAAAGGGGAGGGGGGGATTTTTTTGAGCAGAGGGTTTATTTTGAGTGTATATTTTTAAATATGTAAGGCAAAGAGTAAGTATGAATGTTTTTTTTAATGAGTATTTTTGGGTTTTTTTAAATTGGTGGAGATGCTGTCTAGAGTGGGAATTTGTTATCATTCTGACTGCGGCCTTTTTGGAGGGTTTTGGTCTAAGGTGATTTAACGTTGTTGACCCCCATGAAAGTTTCCCAAAGGTGAGATACGGGTAGATATGTAATGATATAGTGCAAGGGGGCTGATTGGGTACATAATAGCGTATTTTGATAATATGCCTACTTTTTCGAGATTTTTTTTAAATTTTGTTGTATATTTGTTTTAAAGGCTACTGTAAAGGGGGGTTTCCCTGGGAATTTTCCTCTGTGAGTCTTTGAGGGGTGTACCATTGAGTTTTAAATTTTTGGAACATTTGTGACTTTGCTTCCAAACTGTATGAAGTAGGTCTTGTCAGTATTGAGGTAAGCTTGGTAGTCGTCATCCATGTTGATATTTTTAATTCGGCATTAACAGTGGGCCAGTATAACTGGTTTTTGGGTGAGAAAGACATATATTGTGTCATCTGCAAAAAAATGGGTTTGAGAAGTTGTGATGCATTCGGTAGGTCTTTTTGTAAATGAGGAATGGGATTTTCCCAGGACATTTCCCTTTGGGGGATCCAGTAATTTTTTTTGGAAGAGTTCCCCATTTGTGTACACGTATTGGCTTCGTTGGGGGGTATGATTTTAGGTATTTGGGAGGGGGTCCCCCCTTTACCATAGTGTGCTAATTTTGTAGGGTAAATCGGGTCGACGGGAAAAAAAAGCTTTGCGTAGATAAAATGAAGTTTCCCCAGTGGGACTTCTTTTTCTAAAATTGCTGTATATATTCTCCAACATGTGCGTAATAGCCGTTTGTGCTCTTGTTTGTCCCGAATCCAAAATTGACAGGGGGTTTAGAATTGTGTGAACGAGGTAGGAATAGATTTGTTATAATTAATTTTTTTGAAGATTTTGAAAGCAATGGTAAATTTGGGGAAAATTTGGGCTATAATTATTCAGGTCTGTTTGATCACCTCCTTTTTGGATCGGGGGGACCCTAGCTATTTTAAAGTGGAAAAGGGAGAGGCTTCAAAAAGGATTTATTGAAAGGGTTGCTATAATTGGGGACAGTAACCGTGAAGCTTTTTGTACATAAAAGTTGGTAGGCTGTTTATGTCTCCCCGCCTTGTTTTTTAAAGGGGGTTGATTATGAGCGAGACTTCAAAATTTGGGTTTGGGAGGAGGTAGGAAAGGGATTAAAAGGGGGGTTTGTGAGGGATCTGTTGGACGGGGGTTTTTTTTTGAGATTTTACTCCAGATTCTTTCCTATGGTGGAGAAGAAAACATTAAGTCTGTTTGCTGTCTCAGCAGGTGGAAAAGGGGGTTTATCTGCTCTTGATAATTTGATGGTGTTGTTTTTTTAAACTTATTATTTCCTAAATTTCAGATAGGGTCTTCCAGGTCTTTTTCATATCACCTTTTATGTTCTGGAGTCTGTTCTCATAATACAATTTTTTTTATCTCCTTATCAGGCTGGTAAGGATTGATGAGTAACGTTTGGATTGTTCTCTGGTTTTTAGACCCCTTTTGTATTGTTTTTCATATTGGTGCCTTTTTTAATTTTGGGTTTAAAGGGTTTGGTGTTAGCCAGGGATTGTTGTTCTTAGCAGTGATCTGTTTAGTTTTTTTTGGGCAATGTTTGTTATAGAGGTGGTGGGGTTTTTTTAAGGGAAAATTTTTGATGATTCATTAGTATCTGTATATGTTTCTAACTCATTTTGCCGCCCAAAGTTTAAACATAGGGTGTTATGAAGTTATTTTGTGACTCATTATGTAGTCTGAAGGTAAATTTTGTAATATCTAGGGGAAATTTCAAGATTGTTAGAGAAAAGGTCGGATAGTGGTCTGTGGTGTTGTTTGGGGGATCCTGATTTTAGAGGGGCTATATATTGGGCCAGATGTGGCCCCAGTAATGAGGAATTTGTCTCGGGGATTCTTGTAGGTTTTGATTTGTTGGTAGTAAAAGCAGTTGCTCAAAAGTGTTTGTGAATTTGTTACTTGTGGGTCCCCGGCATGGGAGAATTTTTTTGGGAAATCTCCTGTGGGGCAGCAAATGGTCTTTTTTTCATGTGTGCATGGGTTTTGGGGTTTCCTAGTTTTTTACTAAAATGGGGAATGTTTGACTGTGGTAATCTGTAGATGTTTTTCACTGTGAGGGGGTTTTTTCAGGGCTTTTTTATTTAAATTTAGCTATAATATATTCCCCCATGCTCATCCCTTTTGCAAAGTTATTGATACATTCAAGTTGATCTGAGTAATATATAGCCATTTCCCCCCTCGCTGATCTGTCCCCCCCAATTGTGAATGGGAAAAACCCGGGGGGCATGACATCTGTAGAACAGGCCCTTTAGCCAGGTCTCAGTGAGTGTGATGATTGACATATTGGTCTGGGGGGATTGGGTAATTTCTGTGAGGTCATCATAATGTTTGCTCAAAGATCTAACATTGTAATTGAAGATAGTTATGTTATTGTTGGCTTAGAAAGTCTTTGCTTGATCTGCTGTGTAATAGTTGCAGTTGCTTTTGGAATCATGTAAGTCATTTAATAATAGGTTGATCTTTTTTTTCTTTTTAACACATCGGCCCTTTCCCCCCGAGGCAGGGTAAAAGGAAAAAAGAAAGTTTCTCCTTTTTCATTTAGTAAAAATACTAGCCCCCTTTCTCCCGGCATTTTAGTCGACACCACGACACCCTGACTTACGGAGGGAAAAATTCCCGTTCCACTTCCCCCTGGAGTAATAGGTTGATATCAGGATCAATTCCTTTTAATCATAAGATTTGATTGATTTTATAACTAGACCTGAGAAGAAAAGAAAAACAAACCCCCAAAAATATGGTACTAGATTAAAAATTTTTGGGGAAATATTTGAAATTTGAAATTTTTTAAAAAAGAGTTTGTAGAGAAAAAATGCAAAATTTAACTATGGTAGTTTACTAAAGCTGGGAATAAAAGGGGCTAGGGGAAAAAGATAGCAAACAATGAAAGTAAAATAAATTAATTGGGGTTAACCCTTTTATTATAATAAAAAATTTAAAATAAAAAACTGTTAAATTAGGGAAATTTTTTTTTAAAAAAAAAAAACTAGGGAATATAATAGGGGAAACAATGAGGGTTAACACTTTAGGAATTTTAATAGTAAATAAAAAAAATTAAAAAAACTTTAGCACCAAAATTAGCACCTTTTTAGGAAAAAATTTAGGGAATAAAAGTAGTTGGATAACGTAAATATATTCCCAAAAGATTGGGTAGTGTGACTGTATTAGTTAAAAAGGTTTAAAAACTTTTTATTCCCTGGACTGGAAACCTTTAAATAATTTTCCCCCCAAAAGGTTTAATAATTTTAAAATATTTTTCAAAAGTGGTTTAACCTTTAAATATATTCCCCCGAAGTGAATTTAATTTAAATATTCCCCCAAAATTTTTGAGTAACTTAACTTTTACATATTACCTAAATTTAATGGGGGAAATTTTAAAAATATTCCCATCGGAGAGGACCCCTTTCCCCCAAAAGGGAAAACCCAATGCCTTTAACGTCATTTCATGACACTTCCCCACAGGGGGAAACCCATGCCGGGTCGCCGGGAAGAGACCCGGGCCCGGGGTCCATACCGGCAGATCATATAAAAATAGAATAATATTCCCCAAAGTGAAAGGATAACCAACTATATTCCCTAAAGTGGTTGGGTAAAAGTATATTTCCCAAGGTGAATGGGAATTTGGGCTATAGTCTCCCATTATTTTATATACCCAGCTAAAAACGCCACTAATATAGTTTTTTTAAAAACCCTTTATTTTTTCCCTTTCCCCTCCATGCCCATATGTATTTATGTATGACATATTAGCGTTTAAAGATTACATTATTTTATCCTCGTCCCTACTAATCAAAATAAATTTTTTTTCCCCCATTTAAGGATGTAATTGACTGGGCACCGCTGTATCCTGTGGAAGAGCGTCCAAAAAAAAATAATTTCAGACCAGAAAGGGAGGTGAGAAGGCATTTTTACCAAGGCCTGTTCAGGTTTTGAGCTATTGTCCTAAGCCATGAAATCCAAACCTACCTAAGATTCTGTTGCTCCCCAAAATGCGACCCACAACAATCGACTAATTCCCAGGTATCTTTTACCCACAACAGGCAGTAGAATTAAAACTTTTCCCACCGTTTTATGCATATGGCAATGATCCCCGGTTTCTATGCCGTATATTTTAAAATCCCCCAGGATGTGATCCACAGCAGTCAACTAACTCCTAGGTACTACCGCTGCTTCCCGAACAGATACAAATAGGTGTGGGGGGACTTACCCATACGTCTCATCCATAGGGGTCAATAAACGGATTCTTTAGGTTGTGAGTCAAAAAATTTGTAGCTTTTAGCGGGTAACCCCTGATCCCCATCGGGAATCAGCTTCACATAGACTAGTCATATGGTCATAACTCGATTCGTTTCTTATGACGTTATTGGGGGGAAAGACAAACCTTGAAAGGTGACGTGCATTTTGGTGCTGCGTACACATCAACTGACGTCACTGGCTGCCAAGACCCCCAAAGGACAAGGTCAACTTGGCTCACGGGGAAGTGTCTGTTTCTGCCCACTACGTAAAATGTTTTAGAAGGCAAAAACTGGCGGGACAAAAACCTGCTGGATATTTGCTAAACTACCCCAACTTAACCCAAAAGAACCTAACATAATATAATCAAACCTAATAAAAGGGCCCTATGGAAAAAAGAATGCATCAAATTTAAAGAGCTAAAAAGACTCATCAGGGAAAACTAGGGATCCCAGGGCAGTTAGTTTTTTTTCCCAAAACGACTAAACCCTGTTGTTCGGGGGGTAATCCTCCCGTTTTGGGGCACGCGCCCCAGCTCTGGGGGAACTGGATGAGTTTTTGCATTATAATCAGTGAAAAACATGTAAAATATTACTAGACATGTATTCATTGTACCCTCATGTACTGTATATGTCATCTTTTTTTATCAACAATTATCTCTTTTAAAACTTTTTTACCATATTATTTAAAAAAATACCTATTGGTAAAAAAAATGAAAAGATGGGGAAAGGGGAAGGGGACATTCAAATGGTTTTAGGAGGAAATCCCAAAAATTCTTCCCAAAACCTTTTTTTCCCGGCGAGACAAAAAAAACGTGCTTTCACCAGAAAAAATATATATGAAAGTAAATAGAAATGGAATCTTTCAAAAAACCCTTTAAAACCCGTGCGGGCCCCCATAGAGGCTCAATCCAACAAATCACTAATCACGGCCCCATCTCACCAAGTCAAGCATAAAAATGACTGCATATATTGTTAAAAAAAATATACAATAAACTGGTGATAATAAATTATTTTTTTGAGACTGGGTAGAAGGCAGAGATGGAAAAAAAATTAATTGTCCTATTCTCCTTTTTTAATGTTTTTTGGGAATATTGGGTAATTTATTTACACTTTTTTGTGTGTGGGAAAGCACGTACACACAAACCACCCCCCCCCTCTCTTATATATAGTTTCTTTTAATTAATAATTTATTTTTTTAAAATATTCTGGGCCGGTTTTTGTACAGGTAAAATGCAACTTAATGACCCACAGCAGTCGACAGGTTTCCCAAACCTATCAGTGAGTGGTACCCCGAGCCCCGAACCCCCCAAACCCGCCCTATTATTATGTAAGTTTATTATGTATATTCAAACCCAGGAAGTCACTTGGAGATGTATCATTACCCACGTACATTCATAATATAGATTACAGATTAACACCCCGTATATTTTCCCTGAAGAGATTTTTCCCTAGTGTTTTGCACTAAAGGCTGTGAGGGAAAGAGGGCGTCTGAACATATGGGAACTTTCATTGCGTATGTAATTAAGTATCTTAACTGGTTTTGTGTGCGAAACCATGCAGCTTAAAAGTTACTATCATAAAGAATTTTGGTTATAAACCTAAAAAAACCAACCAACCTATAAAACTGAACTTAAAATTTTCAAAAGATTGAAAAAAGTAAAAAAAAAAAAAATTAAACAGGATAGCATACGCATTTGCATTTTTTTTCAAAATTTAAATTTTCATTTTCTTATAAATCATTTTTACAGAACCTTGTTGGATTATCCTCGAAAATTTAATAATGTATAAAATTTCTGTATGCCTAAAATAATGTGCTAGTGCAAGCACGATATAACTTTTAAAAAAAGTTAAAAAAAAAATTTGCAAGTATAATGTAGTTAGCAAATTTTTGGGCTACAACCTATTACGAACTGCACAAGGGGGCATCGGCTGCAACCCCGTATCCCGTAACATCAAGAATTTCTGTAATTTCCTAAAATGTGGTTAATCGGGGTAAATATTTTGAATACACATCTCTTGGGGGGTATATACAGAAAAACCCCGCAGATATATGTACAAGGAATATAAACCGAGGGTGTATCTCCCCATACAATGGGTTTAATCCCTATTTTGGGGATTGATGTAAAAACAAGATTACATTAATCCCTAAAATGGGGTTTAAAGGGCAAGTTGTAAAAACACTGAGAGATACCACCTCACAGTGTATAATACACCCTTGTATCTTTCATTTTTTACGGGGCAGGAAAAATATATATATATATATATATATATATATATATATATATATATATATATATATATATATATATAATAAAAAAGGGGAGAGAGAGAGTTTAACAGGTATACACAAATACAGTTACATAGATTATAAACAAAAGGCATATGTGTAGAGAAACCTGGGAAAACCCCCCCAAAAAAAGTAAAAGTGACTTATTTCCTTTTCCTTGATATACATATCTGGGGATGTATTTACCCTGTTAATCTGATTAAAACTTGCTTAAGAGAATGCGGGAGACATGAAAACCACTAACCATCTGTTGTTTGCCGGTTGTTAAAAGATGAGAATAGAAACATAAGTGACGTAGGTGATACGGTGTGTGTATATGTCGTGGGTCTGCAGATACGCTAAATGATGTGCTGGGGGCCAACGTCACATTAGTGATGGTCACTGAATTGGATCACTCCCACATATTGTGTCGCGTCGGCTCCCTCCAGAAGAGGTACTTTCAAAAATATTGTCACAACATAAATTTTTGGGGAACGTGCTTGATAAACAATGGATATCCGCAAAGAGCTGTGTTTTTAAAAAATGCATATATGAGATGTGTGTATTTCTTGGTATATATATTGAGAATTTACGATAATCTCTATTGAAAGGATTAAAGTATGCCTAATGTTAGATACAGGGAAATTGTATTGACTCACTGAAGATGATAGACTTCAAAAAAACTAATTTAGATAAAAATATTCACAAAAAAGGTTTTTAAAGTCTATTTCAATGAAAATTTAACAAATTAAAAAAAGGGAACATAAGTGCAGCGCAAATTTCCGCTTTCCCCATTTTTATTATAAGACCTAATTTCAGGACGGAAAGGGGTAAAGGTTATTTTTCAACAAATTACATTTAAAATTTCCTCGCGTCTGGCCCTTTGGGAAAACTGGTTGACATTAAAAAAAGGAGCAAAAATGTTCTCCATAACAAAGGGTTTTTCTGCATGCACAGCTAAATGTCATACATCTCTGTACAAACATTTTATCATGCTGAAATAAAATATTATTTTTTGATTATTATTATAATGTTCCCATATTTTTTTATATCTGCGATAAGTAATAGGGCATAATCAGGCCGGGGGGGCCTGATCCTGCTCACCCCGATTTCCCACGAGAATCAAGTAAAAGGACACAGTACCCCCCATGCCAGACCAACAACTTTGGGCTCCCAGCATAAACTAAATTGCTTTTCAGACCCGGGGGACCGGGGTGAAAAGGTATTTCATCTCCCCCTTTCCTTTTAACCCCGAGAAATAATTTTAGATTTCTTAGCAATCCGTAGACGAGCAAATTTTTTACAACCTTTTAGCTCAGTTCTGGTCTCTTTTACAGAATAGACATAACTGCACTGGAAAATATTACAAAAAAAAAGGGTAACGAAGGGTCCCATGTATCAAAAAACCCTTTTCCCTTTTAAGACAGGTTCAAGGTACTGATTTTAAATCTCTGGGAGAGATCTCAGTTAGGGGAGAATACAAAAAATAACCCGAAATAGGGGTGAGGAGGAGCTTACAACGTTTCTCCGACTTGGGGCATTTACAAAGTCCCCACTAACAGAAAAGATAATTTATAATGTTTGTCAGGGAAAAAGGGGAATGTTTCCTGACTGGGGCCTTTGATTAGGGTTTACCCCCCAGCTGGTGCTTTTTGGGCATCTTTACCGAAGGCCCTTTCCCCCTCAAAAAAAGGGGGAAGCCAGTTTTATAGGCGGAGGAAAGGGACGGGGGAAAAAGAGAGTTAGAAGAGGAAAAAATGGGGGTGGGAGGTAGGTAGTGGCCCCCAAGGGGGAAAAACGACTAAAATGTACAAAAGAAAAAAACCCGGAATAAATAATGGGGCAAAAATAGCGTACTCAAGATATCTAATCCAAAAGAGATTTGTATGAATGGGCTTCCGTTGGATAAATGTAGATTGGGAAAGGATGGGGAAGGTTTGGGGGGGTATGGTTGGGTGAGTGTTAACCTGCCCCAGCAAAGGGCCCAAAATCCTCTGCCCGTTTCCCTTCTTATGCCACGGGAATTTCAAATAAGTAGTACACGGGAAAATTTTTTTACCCTTAAAAGAGTTAAAAAATCATAATATACCCCGGCCGGTTTACCGGGGGTACAAAAAGGGGGCCAAAAAAAAAATTAATGAAAAACACGACCAATGCCGGGTGAGTACCTCAAATCCATCCTTGGGCCCCAAAGACCATTTAAATAGTGGATGGTTCCACCGGGACCCCCCTCCCCCTGCTTCCACTCACCTGACTACAGATATAAGCCACTTCCCCCCTTATGCTGTATTTTCTACAAAGTGATGGACTAAAATTTTATGTTTCCCAGGCTGAGGGACTGATTCCCCTCAAACCCTCCTCTCCTTACCCATTTTGCTTTTTTTGGACTGAAGAAGCCACGGGTGGGGAAACGTTTCCAAAAAGATTCCCCCTATGTTGCATAAAATGTCTCCCAATTTTTCAAAAACCCTTTATCAACCCCTTTTATAACCCGGGGAAAAATTTCCCGAAAGTTGTTTTTATTAATAGGGTTTAAAGTCTGGTGACAACGAAAAATCATTAAAGCTCGTAACCTGATCACTACCAGTCAAGAAATCTTTTTGTCCCCGAAATTAAATTTTTTGAAACTCCCAGTCACCTCTTGGTGTATAAACCCTGAAAGGGAAAGGGTTCTTTCAAAAAAAATTGTTAAATTCCTTTTTGGTTTCAATTATCTTTATACTGCTCGAGATCAACCATTTCTTTTGGGTTTTAAAAATTTCATCCCAAAAACGAAATTACCTGATTTTGATTTTTTTTAGTCCCTTTTGGAGGTTCCTGCTCTTTATCCAAAGGGAATTTGGGTCTATTTTTCCCCCGGGCTGAATCAAATGCCTTCTATTCCCCATGGTGCTGTATGGTCTCTTTTCAGGTTTGGGTCTTTTCCCAAAAATATATTTTGAAAAAAAGAATGAGTCCTTTCGTTTTTTTTAACTTTAAAATTTAGCTGGAATTTTTTTACAAAAATTTTTTTTTTAACAATAAATACACACTGGGGAGGGGGGAGACCGCTTTATGCCCCTTTTCGGGAAACGAAAACCAATGATGCATTTAATTGTTGTTCATTTAATATTCTTTTTAACACAAACTCTCATATTCACAGAGTGAACATTAATATTTTTATATTGCCTACCCCCAACCACTACCCTTCACTTCCACTAAACACCAACCACGTTAAGAATAAAAAACAGTTAATTTTTTTATTGTTCGGGTTGGGGCCCACGAGGCTGCCAAACTGCAGCATGGGAGGTCCCGTGATCCCTGGGATGATGGCACACAGATGGATCCCTTTACAGAGGCGGTCACCCGGGGCGCGAATCCTCCAATATGCTGGGTGCTCAACGTTGATGCTGCCGGGGGGCTATCCAAGTTGGGGTGGGGGAAACCATAAATAAAAAGTCTTTGATGCCGGTCCTTTTATCAAAAAAATTTGGGGCTATCCCCCCTCTTCGGTTCCCCAGGCGCTGTATGACCCAAAAGGGTTTATAATCTTTTATCTTTTTAAAACCAAGGAACGGGGAGGGTTGATCTTGTGGGAGTGAGTCATAAGACTCCATGATAGTGACTTGCATCTTATCATTTTTATATGTTTTGAGATCTATTTCGTGCTGTCTATTTTTTTAACTTTAGTTCCTTATTTTTTTACAGACTTTGTCGCACACCCTTGGTTTGTTGATTAAAGCCTATCGACCCACCCCATTCAGTTTCACTTATCCCTTATCAATAAAGTTAAGTTCACATCCCCCTCGGATTCTTACTATATTCACGGGGGAAATGATAAACATGCCACTGGAACAGTCAAATTAAAATAGCCCAAATCTCTGTAGCCTTTTACCGAAGGTGGGGTTCCTTCAAATTTGAAAAAATGTCGATGAATGACTCAGGCGACAGGGTCAAAGCTCGCTATCTGGACAGTTTCTTGTTGATTTGCAAAACTTTGGGATGGCTCTATTTGTAAATTTAGTTGTCCCAGCTGCATCATGCATTGGGTATTGGTATCCAGTACAATTCCAGGTCTGCAAGTCTATTTTTTCAAAAATTTTTTAAACACAAAACCCCAAAAAATGTTTTAAATCACACTCAAAAACCCAATTCCCGGGTCCTGTAAAGGGTGTGCCTATCAGGGGGTGGTTGATTGGGGTTTAAACCTAATAAAAACCCAACTAACTAAACAAAATGTTGCATAAAATATATGTGTGAACACCCTTTGGGACAGTGGCGGCTTTTCGTGGAGCCCACACCTAGTTCAACATTGTTAACCCCCCTGAGTGCAAGTGTTTTTAAAGGGTGGGAGGCTCGAACAAACACTTTTTAAAAAAAACAGTACCCTTTTAAAGATCATCAAAACACAAGGGGATATTTATAAATTTAATTAACACAAATTTCAAAAATTCGCTAATTACTGCTAATTACTGCTAATTACTCAATACGTACAATCGCCGATTAAATTTTTTTTCAAGATGCAATACGCTTAAAGTCTTTGCACAACACTCCTTTTCTGTTACACTATATACTGATCATTTTTTTTCCCCCACTAAACACTTTTTATATCACTGTCACGACACTTCACAACAATGGTTACCGGCCCTTTTAATTTTCACTTTTTTGAACACAATCACTGACCAGTCTGAACCCCCCCCCAACCGGGATTGCATATTTTATCCTCGTCTGCCTGGGCCCCGCAACCGGTGTTACATATTCATCTTCGTTTGTCCCTTGTACATTCATCCTTCCCGTCTAAATGACGTTGACTGGGTTTTTCTCGGCTCTCCCCCCTTAATTCATACGCTTTATATATCCTACAACTTTTTCCCCGACGTTTGTCGGGGAAAACCCTGACTAAATTGACGAGTCATTATCATTATTATTATTATTATTTTAAAAACAAGTTTTAAAATCATATGATTTATACAGTTTTCGATAAAAAAATTGGTGTTACCTTAGGCGTTAGTGTTGTAGAGCCCAGTTCCATGGTCTTATAGTTAATTATTTTATTTGCGCTTCACAGGATGGAGTTGGGATGCTGTTTCGGCAGAAAAATTTCCAATTGTTTTTGGGGAAAAAAATCCGAAATATCCAAAAAATATCGTACATCTGGCCCTTCACATCTCATCAAGGAACATTCGGGGGGATTTTCCCCAAGCCTCGATATGGCTCGGGAAAGCTGGATGAGCCCTTTTCTACATTGAGGGATGTATCGGATGTGAAAATTTAGATATCCGGGGATGCGGATTGTGTGGGGAATTTACCATTTCTTCGGATGCGAATGCGGATGGGGATATAAGAAATTGTGCGGATGCCCGGGGGATGCGGATATCCGATCACCCCTGGTTTGGGGCCCACTTCATTATTCTGGGGAAACACCCAAACTTTTTTTTTCCCCAGAAAAAACTGGGTTTTCTTGCCCTCATAAGCAAAGAAAAGTATGTTAAATTTAGCCCCCCCCATATCCTACAACTAGCACTACTTTGCCTATACATTGCACCAGCAATGTTCCCGACACGTTTCATATGGAAAAATTTTCATGCTAAATTCAGTCAGATGGTTGGGGCTTCGTCAACTGTATTTTATCTCTAGATTAAAACTTGTTGGGGGGCTTGATTCAAAAATATGTGCCGCCCCTCTCCATAGCCCAAAAATCAGTCATTTTTTGGGGGCATTTTACTTTTGCTCAGACCCACCCGGGGTTTAACGCTTAAATTGACTATTCTTTCACCAAACCACCCCTTCACGTTTTTCCTTTACTGGCGTTACTTCTCCATGCATGGGACACCTCCCGTTTGTGACAGTCATACAAGTACTTCTAACCCCTTTCCCCTTCCTCCCTTTTTCCCATGAGTCAATTTTGCTCTCAGAGGTTCCTTCACCCGTGAGTCATCTGACCTCTCTTAACCTCTCTTTTCCTCTCAAACCACCAATGTCTTTACATTCTTTATTCCTCCTCTCGCCTTACGCATCACGCTGCTCCCCTTTTTTTTTCCCGACTTCAGAGACAATTGAGATTAATAATGTCCAGAAAGGGCCCAAATTTAACAAGTTTTTATTATAAATTGGGAAAAACCCAGATTCAAGTGGGAAAAACGAATTCCATTATTCCGACTAAGTGCTTATGATCCTTATTTCCTTAATATTTACAAGAACTGTAAGAACAGCCACCTTCACATGGTGAGTTATGGGTATTTTGGAAAACAGATAAAAAAATCAATCATCCCAATAGCTGGGGTTCCCTAAAATTGATATTGTCTCATTCCACAGGTGCTGTAAAATCTCTACAGGTTTAGAAAGAAAGGTGTTTATTCAGGTATACACAAATACATTTACATACATTATCATACATAGGTTATGTGTAGAGAACCTAGGAAAACCCCAAAAAAGTCAGACAGAGTGACTTATTTCCATTGGGGTCCTTTTTTTTATTTAATTTTTCATTGTAGGAAAAATATGTTATTATATTATAAAGGATATTGATACTAAAATAAGGTAAAAAGAGTTATTTACAAAACATATACATATACGGTCCCGGGGGGAAATTTTAGAATGCAAATTGGGGACTTTATGCATATTGTAAATTTTTTTCATTTTGTCATGTGAGTCCACCCTCGGACAGTTTTTGCAACTTTTCTGTTCTGTCTGCCCCTTTAAGGGAGGTTCCTTGACGCTGGTGAAAAACATTAGAAATATGTTCCCCCGGTAGGGCTCCCAACGTTCATGCAGGGGTCTGCAAAAGAAACAAAAAGCCTTACCTTTACAACTGCCCTGGATCAATTTGTTTTTCCAAAACAAGCGATAGTGCATACACCTCACAAAAAGAAAAAGAATTGTTGGCGTGCTTTTCGTCTTTCCCCGGGGGACGTTTTAATCGGGAAAACAAAACGAAAGTTATTTGGCAAGTACAAACTTGCCCCTTTGCTTCCCGTCCCTTCCGACAAAAAAGAAAACTAATCAGACTCTGAAGATGTTGAAAAAAGTGTTTGGGATATTACTTAGATCGTGTTTCCCAAGGGAAGTCAATTTTTTTTCCTTTAGTGCAAAACTTAACGTAGTTGGCCTTGATGATATATGGGTGCCCCCAAAAAATGTAAAAACCCATCACCCCATAATTCTGAAACCCTTTTTTCGTTTTCAGGTAAAAATTTGGGCCCTTTAGAAATGGATAATGATGGACTTACGTTTGAACAACAGAAATTTGTACTGGGGGCTTTCCCGGAAATAAAAACGTAAAGGGGCCCAGAGACAGTGAAATGACTTGATAAAAATGGAGAACAAGAGTGTATGCTTTTTTTTGGGGGGCCCCCATACACAACCCAGACTTGGGCAAACTGGGCTCCAAAAACTACTTTTTCGGTTTTCCGAGACAATATTGAGTTTCATTGACTTTTTTCCCTAAAATTTATCAAGTCAAAACATCGTGCTACCCTCACTAACAGTCACCTCACTGAGCTTCTTAAAAACAGCTTTGATATCCTACCAGCCAGATTTTAAAAAATATTAACTGCAAAAAAAGAAGACTCAATCAAATTTTGCTTTGGTGAGTAGGACTATATTTAGTTGTATTTTTTATTATTTATAAATTTCAATTTGGGAAAAAAATTTTCTTTGGGTCTTGAAAATTCAAAAAAGTATGAAAAGTAATTTTATGTAACTCTTCTTTTTTACCCCCGATGTAAAAATCGCTTTTAACCCATTTTCACCATTAGTCTTTCTCTTACATCTTTTTTAAACAGATTTGGTCTGAAGATGTTTTTTTTTTAGTGAAAACCTGAGGTAGTCCTCCCTTTCGAAAAACCAAAATACATCGGGTCATGACACCTATCATTTTTAAACCCCCTCCTTTCAATATCTCTATTTGTAAATTGATGGATCGTTTGATTCGTGTGGCAATTTTGTGACTCGAGGGAAAATCTCTTCTTTTTTCGGTTAGTTTTGAAGGGCTGGGCCCCCCCCCCTTTCCCCGTCTTGATACATCTTTTTGGGAATGTCTTTGTTACAACTAATCACATTGACATATTTTTCGTCTGAAAAGAATCTGGGGAAAAACCCCTACCCGGGAAATGACTTCCAGGAACCCAAAAAAAAGTTTTTTAAAGCTTTTTTTCCATACATCATCTTATACCAAGTTTTTTCCAGGCCCTGGGCAAAACCTTTTCTCAATGATTTCTCAAACAGGCACTGTGAGGCCCGGGAGGCACTGGGGGTTAATAACCCCTTTTTTGAAGGGGCAAATTGGGAAAGGGGTTTTGGAAGGTTGGTTCTTAAATACCTTGCTCCTCATAATTTAAATATTATATTTTTTTTTTTAACCAAAAATTTAATACATCCCAGTATGCTGCTACCCTATTCTATGGGGAATAGTTAAAAGTGGGGAAAAAAAGCTTTTTGTTTCAGTGTCAACCTGAGCTGAGAGACTTTTTGGGAGGGAATGAAAAATATCGAAAAATATTTTTTAAAATTCATCGCTACGACAGCTTCAAAGTTTTACTTCCATCAGAGTTACTATCACTTGGGGAAATTTCCATTTTCAGGATAGCCTATTTTATGCACAATTTTTTTTTTTTTTAAGGGATTCCATGCTCCCCAGCGGGGATTTGGGCCCTCCCTGTATGCAAACGACTTTGCTTGCACGGTGTCACCTTTGTAGTGATCTCTCTTCAATGCACTATTGATCATGCTTTCGGCTGTGCAACCTCACTTCCTTTCAACATCATTAATAACCCTCTGACAGTTTCCCGTTGGACCGATGTCCCCTCCCAAAAATCCCACCGTTAGTGCGAACTCACTCGCTCTGTGACCCATACGAGTTTAGTGATTGTGTTATATTTTATAATAATAATAATAATAATTATTATTAAATTTTTGTTGTTGTTTAAAAAAATTTTGAAAAAAAGTTTCTTATTTTTAAAGATGAACTGTGGACAAACGAATTCCGTCGAGGTTGGCAGACTTGTCGCCAAATTCTGACCCGGTTAGAGCGAGACACTAACAGTGTAAACAGTAGGTTTGGGGGTTTGGGGACCAATTTTGCAAGTGTTTTTGTTGTCTTTTTTATATAAAAGATGATCTTTATGCTCTTTTTCTGAATGGCTGGATGCTCCCAAATTCATGCTATGGAACCATAAACTTTTGTAACTTTTTTTACCCCCACACTGGTTTTTTTTTGGGGAAACCCCCAGATAGTCCACCATCACTTTGTGTTTGGGGGAAGAGATTTAAAAAAGAAAGAGTTGGGAAAAGATACTACGGCAGAAAAGAAATTTTTTTGAGACAAAGTTTTCGCCCCGGAAGCCGC
>WNWK01020454.1:0-35822 GCA_009830355.1 Cherax destructor | reverse complement strand
AAGCAGGCACTCAGGCAGGCAGGTAGGCACTCAGGCAGGAAGGTTCACGAACCAACCAAGGCATCATTAAATCTGCTCCTCTCAGCTGTTTTGTATTGATCTAAAATAAAAATAAATAATTTTTTAAGATTTTCAAGTAATTGTCTCTCGCTGGAGCATGTGATATACTGTGAGGACAGTACTTCTGCCTGTAACACCTGTATGGGAGGAAAGTGAGGACAGTACTGCTGTAAACCTGGGAGGAAAGTGAGGACAGTACTGAACACCTGGGAGTAGGAATACTGCTGTAACACCTGGGGAAAGTGAGGACAGTACTGCTGTAACACCTGGGAGGAAAGTGAGGCCAGTACGCTGTAACACCTGGGTGGAAAGTGAGGCCAGTACTGCTGTAACACCTGGGTGGAAAGTGAGGACAGTACTGCTGTAACACCTGGGAGGAAAGTGAGGCCAGTACTGCTGTAACACCTGGGAGGAAAGTGAGGACAGTACAGCTGTAACACCTGGGTGGAAAGTGAGGACAGTACAGCTGTAACACCTGGGAGGAAAGTGAGGACAGTACAGCTGTAACACCTGGGAGGAAAGTGAGGACAGTACAGCTGTAACACCTGGGAGGAAAGTGAGGACAGTACTGCTGTAACACCTTGGTGGAAAGTGAGGACAGTACTGCTGTAACACCTGGGAGGAAAGTGAGGACAGTACAGCTGTAACACCTGGAGGGAAAGTGAGGACAGTACAGCTGTAACACCTGGGTGGAAAGTGAGGACAGTACTGCTGTAACACCTGGGGGGAAAGTGAGGACAGTACTGCTGTAACACCTGGGTGGAAAGTGAGGACAGTACTGCTGTAACACCTGGGAGGAAAGTGAGGACAGTACAGCTGTAACACCTGGGAGGAAAGTGAGGACAGTACAGCTGTAACACCTGGGTGGAAAGTGAGGACAGTACTGCTGTAACACCTGGGGGGAAAGTGAGGACAGTACTACTGTAACACCTGGGTGGAAAGTGAGGACAGTACTGCTGTAACACCTGGGTGGGAAGTGAAGGACAGTACAGCAGTAACACCTGGGTAGTAAGTAGCTGCCAGGTACTGAGGAAAATATGAATAAAATATAGATATACCACCGAGGTTATCAGCGGAAACGCTAAAATTAGTCTTGTAACTCCTGTAGTCTGTGTTAACCCAACAGTAAATTCTTACCAGAGTATTAGACGACCGTAGCTTCTGGTTGTCTTGTGTTCTTGTACAGAGCTCAACTTCACAGTGAGCTGACGTAAGGTGACGGCTGAGAGGCTACAGTATAGACAACGATTTATTTGCACATGATACAATGTTTCTACGGAGATGGCTGACATTTAGTTATGTATGCAGAAAGCCCATAATTCACTGTCTGAATTAAAAACGTCGGGTGCGTAAGTTCCATTACTGAATATAAAATAAAATGGGAAATGAGCTTGGCGTACGTATATTTTTACGTACAAGATATTTATGGCCATACGGGATGCGATGTTACGGTTCAGAAAAGAAACAAGTTGAAGAATGAGACACTTGTTCAACATTTGGAAAAAAATTATTGAGGAATCTTTTCCATGATAAAGTTTACCAAATGTTGCACAAGTATCTCATTCATCAACTTGTCAGTTTTCTGAACCATTTACTTCACATCTGTCAGACACAGCAACATCTTGGGATCTTGATGCAGGGAATTCTTCAACGTTTGTCTAACCTATAGTCATGACAAACATCCACTGGTGACTCCGCCTCCTGCTGCTTCAACTCACCTGTCTGCAGTATAAAAGTCACGTCTTCGTGCATATGCTATATATTTCTCGAGATTGATGGATCGAACACATCGACTGCAGGCTGAGGGACTGATTACCTCAAACTCCTCCTCATCTTGGACTGAAGAAGCCACTGGCTGACAAAACGTTTCCACAATAAAGATTCACAAATGTTGCACAAGTGCTTCAGGACGGAGGGAGTTGAAGCTCCAGACCTGTAGCCAGAAATTGTTCATTCTAGCGATAGGTCTATTCTGATGTCTTTGAAAGGGTAAGTAATGTTGATATTTGTGGGGTAACTCATAAGACGTTATTAACTAAAGCATCTGCGGGCAGAGATCTGGAGCAGTGTCTCTACCAGAAATGTGTTGCATAATTGTTAGTACTATCACCAATATGATATTTGTCTAACACAGCAACACTACGGTGTCTTGGTACAAGGGAAGTCTTATGCAACTCCTTTCCTAAACAAATGTTTAGCGTGACCTACTTCCACTGGTTTACTACGCTCACCTGTGAAGCTACCTCCAGCTGCTACACCTGCCTATGAAGATAAATAACGCTCTATGACAAGTTTAGTAATGAAAAGGCGGGACATGTTTTATTAGACACTACTCATAGATGAATAATTTCCATGGTATCACAGTATGTGGTGATGCCATCAAAATTGCCAACAACAAATTTCATAAAATCTTCAATATATTTGTTATATATGGACCAATTTCAGTTGTTAAGGTCTAATTTTGAAGATACATCTTAGAACTCAGACTAAGTTGTAATAAACAACTGTCAATGAATAAACAGAAGGATGGACGAGGGGTTCGAACCTTGGTCCATAAATGGACAGTCCGATGCTCTACTGTCTCGGCCGCTTTGCTTGTAATAGAGAGGAATCGAAACTAATACTTACTGTATTATATTCTGTCACAGGCACCAAATGTAACCCAAGTGAAATCCTCTCTATTAGAAGCCCAGCGACCCAGACGACAGAGCTTCGGACTGTTAATTTACGGACCATGGTTGGAGCCCCTCGTCCATCATTCTGTTTATTCATTTATCTTAAAGTTAAATACAATTGGTCCTTAACAACATTTTTCTCTAAAGTCAACGGTTTCTCAGATACTTCCATATTTATAATACAGATAAACTGGTGCTAGTCTACTCACTAATTATTTCCACTAATTATCTCTGTCTCAGGTACAACCATTTGTCTAAAGGTATGGAAGATGCAATGAAGAATGATTAAGCACTATAGGTCAAACGTACATCTCTCTGGGGCAGGAGTGGAAGCACTTGCCAGCTCGATCGAGAGGGCCATTGCTGACATACCTAGGATTTTAAACTGATAGAGGATAGAGGTATGTGTGTGTGTGGGAAACAGTTTGCAACACTAGGGCTGAAAACAGTGGGTGTATAAAAGAAGTTCATCATAAAGTTACAAATAAAGACATTGGATCAGGTCAGCAAACAAAGGGAGACAGCAGAGGGAAACAAGATACTAGCTCCCTTAAGGTTTATTGTAATAATAGCAGGAGTGTAAGAAATAAGATAGATGAGCTAAGATTAATTGCAAGTGCAGGAAACATAGATATTATTGCTATAACAGAGACCTGGCTAAATCTGAAAGATAGAGTTGCCTTCTGAATGTCACATACAAGGCTATAACTTATTTCACACTGATAGGGTCAACAGGAAGGGTGGTGGAGTAGCGATGTATGTCAGAGACAATTTAAATTGTTGTGTTAGACAAGATATAAAATTAGAAGCGTCAGCCACTGAATCTGTTTGGTTACAACTTTTTGAGGGCCGTGTAAAACTTATCTTGGATGTGATTTACAGGCCCCCAAATCTTGATAGGGAGTGCAATAAACTTCTATGGGATGAAATTCGTAAGGCATCTACATATGAAAATGTTGTGCTAATGGGAGATTTCAACTTTAGACAAATTGACTGGAGCAATTTGACAGAAAATTTAGAGTCAAGTGACTTTCTTGATACGATTCAGGATTGTTTTTTGAAACAGTTGGTGACAGAATCAACTAGAGGAAATAACCTGCTAGACTTGGTTTTTGCCAGCAGGGAATCGCTAATTAATAATCTTGAGGTTAATGATGAGCTTGGGGAAAGTTATCACAAATCACTCAGTTTTAATATATCATGGAATTACCCTAATAATGGCAATCAAGTCTCTGTCCCTGACTTCCGCCTGGCTGATTTCATAGGACTGAAAAATTACCTGGGTAGGCTGAACTGGAATGACCTGACAGTGGGTCAGGTAGGTGGTGATTGCCAATATGACGTTTTCCAGAGAATAGTTCTAGCTGCTCAGACAACTTATGTTCCTAATAGAGAAATCAGATCAAACAAAAATGATCCTAAATAGATGAACAATGGATTAAAACATCTCATGGGTCAAAAGAGAGTCATATATATAGGCGAATCAAAAGAGGAGAGGGGCAATTAAGTAATCAATATATTCAGTTAAAGAGAGAAATAAAAAAGGGAATAAGAAAAGCAAAAAGAGACTATGAGGTTATGTGTTGCAAGAGAATCGAAGACTAACCCAAAAAAAATTTTTCAGGTATACAGAAGTAAGATTAGGGACAAGATAGGCCCACTCAAAAGTTACTCAGGTCAGCTCACCGTCAGTGATAAGGAAATGTGTAGAATTTTTAACACTTACTTCCTCTCAGTTTTTACACAGGAAGATACTAGCGATATTCCAGAAATAATAAATTATATAGAACAGGACGATAGTAAACTATGCATGATTAGGGTCACAAGTGACATGGTCCTTAGACAAATAGATAAATTAAAACCTAACAAATCCCCAGGCCCTGATGAACTGTATGCAAGGGTTCTAAAGAAATGTAAAGAGGAGCGTAGCAAACCTATGGCTAATCTTTTCAACATATCACTGCAAACTGGCATGGTGCCAGATAAGTGGAAAATGGCAAATGTAATACCTATTTTCAAAGCAGGTGACAAGTCCTTAGTTTCAAACTATAGACCAATAAGCCCAACCTCTATAGTGGGAAAATTTATGGAATCAATAATTGCCGAGGCAATTCGTAGCCATCTTGAAAAGCATAAATTAATCAACGAATCTCAGCACGGTTTTACAAAAGGGCGTTCCTGCCTTACAAATTTGATGACTTTTTTCACTAAGGTATTTGAGGAGGTAGATCATGGTAATGAATATGATATTGTGTATATGGACTTCAGTAACGACATAGATGAGGGAATAAATAGCGACATAAGCAAGTTTGCCGATGACACCAAAATAGGCCGAACAATTCATTCAAATGAGGACATTAGAGCACTCCAGGAAGATTTGAATAGAATGATGCAGTGGTCGGGGAAGTGGCAGATGCAGTTTAATATAGATAAATGCAAAGTTCTAAATATTGGACAGGACAATAACCATGCCACATATAAACTAAATAATGTAGATCTTAATTTAATACTACTGATTGCGAAAAGGATTTAGGAGTTCTGGTTAGCAGTAATCTAAAACCAAGACAGCAGTGCATAAGTGTTCGCAATAAAGCAAACAGAATCCTTGGCTTCATATCAAGAAGCATAAATAATAGGAGTCCTCAGGTTGTTCTTCAACTCTATATATCCTTGGTTAGGCCTCATCTAGATTATGCTGCACAGTTTTGGTCACCGTATTACAGAATGGATATAAATGCTCTGGAAAACGTACAAAGGAGGATGACAAAGTTGATCCCATGTATCAGAAATCTTCCCTATGAGGATAGACTGAGGGCCCTGAATCTGCACTCTCTAGAAAGACGTAGAATTAGGGGGTATATGATTGAGGTGTATAAATGGAAAACAGGAATAAATAAAGAGGATGTAAATAGCGTGCTAAAAATATCTAGTATTGATAGAACTCGCAGCAATGGCTTTAAGTTGGATAAATTCAGATTCAGGAAGGATATAGGAAAGCATTGGTTTGGTAATAGAGTTGTCGATGAGTGGAACAAACTCGCGAGTACAGTTATAGAGGCTAAAACGTTGTGTAGTTTTAAAAATAGGCTAGATAAATATATGAGTGGGTGCGGGTGGGTGTGAGTTGGTCCTGACTAGCTTGTGCTACTAGGTCAGATGCCGTGCTCCTTGCTTAAGTGAATGTATCCTGACCTGGCTGGGTCGGGGCATTAGCTTAAGCCGGTGGGAGAATTGGACCTGCCTCGCATGGGCCAGTAGGCCTGCTGCAGTGTTCCTTCTTTCTTATGTTCTTACTAATGTCCCTGCAATAAAGCACAACAAAAAATTATGTTGTAAACAGACATCACCATAGGCTGGAAGAGGTTTCTGAGACGCCTAAAGGAGCAAACAAGCATGTCTAACTACAGAAATTACTAACATTGATATAAAAGGACCGTCTCTGTAGCAACAGATGCATTTAGTGTTTGACAAATACAATAAAGCTCAAGAGTATGACAATGTAAAAGAGGATAAAGAGTATTGTGTTAATCCACTATAAAATCATGGATAGAACAAACATAGTTCAAGTTATTACGAAGAAGCTACTTTCACACATTAGCTATAAAAAAAAACTGATGCATGTACAAATGAACCGAAAATGGTTTTGTAGTGGCATGGTGTAGAAAAGTGGCCGCCTCAGATTGTTGTATGGACCATCTTGGAAGTACACCAGAAGAAGCACACGGATGGTTCTTGATGCCATCAGTGCCACAGAAAGAAGAGCTACAAAACTCAACATATTTGTACATGAGAAGGTATCCAAAGCTCTTTGGTATTAGTTTTTTGCCTAATTCTAAATGACAGAGATATTCCTCTCAAGAGGATCCTTGAAGGCTTGTGCATTGTCAACATTTCACGCTTTGTCTGGCTCGGTTGCACAGCTGCTATGTCAGGGAAATGTAAAATTTCGTACTTAAAAGCTTTCAGTACAGATACTAAGACGCCCCAATTGGAACTTAGGTCACTTGTTACACAAGAACAAATTCTTGCACTTTCATTGAATAAACTGGAAGCATTCATTTGCAAAGTATTCCAACCTAGAACCAGTATAACAAGGGCTGTTACCAAGTGTATGATCCGGAACCAAGATGACAAACAACGGCCATCAACTCCATCACCCATTAAACATATATGGACTACAGAGGATAGACAAATGGTTTCCATTGACTGGAATTCCAGGTTTTCCAGACTATTCTGCAGTAGAGAAGACATTCGCTTGTGAAGAACAGATGGAGGTCATCACGTAAATGTTTATCAGGTATTATGAATGATACTGCTTTGTTGTAATAAATTTTCAATGTGTGGTAACTCCGGGGTTCCTTGAGGGTCATTAGTGTTTTCTTCAAGACCACAGTCCCACCAACAAAATTTGTGTGTGTCTACCCAGGTTATGGAGTCTGATAATGTTCCCTCCTGTGCTCTCCTGTTTCTCCCAGAGGTGTGTTTTGTGTAGCCAGATGTGTTTGCTGCACACTGCTGTGAGACTGTTTGCTGCACACTGATGTGAGACTGTTTGCTGCACACTGATGTGAGACTGTTTGCTGCACACTGATGTGAGACTGTTTGCTGCACACTGATGTGAGACTGTTTGCTGCACACTGATGTGAGACTGTTTGCTGCACACTGCTGTGAGACACAGGGTTCATAATGTGGTTGTCTTCTTAATGTAATAATTAATATGAACAACTATTTTTACACTATTTCTGGAGACTTATTAATGCTTATTTTTTTATGAAGTGCCTGTTTTTTGCATCATTGCACTGTAAACAAAGTTTGTAGTAATAGAGTAATGCTGCTTAAAGAGATAAAGAGTTTCTCAAATATAAGCTATGTATGTGGATATGTGAAATGTTGTATAGAGGTAAACCACTTCGTAATGTATAAAATTGTATGATGTATATGTAGAAGGCATCAACGCCGGTGTTTGGCCAGCACCGTGATGTCTTGGTGCATTTTCCTAGTTTTGACTTTAAGAGTACAGCTATAAAACATGACTGTGGGCTCATTTGGCGCAAAACCTAATCACTTTTACGTTAAACGAGTTTCACACGTCTGCAGATTAGCAGTGCTCATCTTGGGGATACTGAATGTGTTTGATAAATTTACATTTTGTTTTCTCTGTAAAAGAAAATTGCACCAAGGCAAGTAAGGTGGTTGTAATAATGCAGTTGTTTTATGTTTCTGGTGCCTCCCAACATACATAAGGGGATTACCAATAGACCTCTGGCTGTCTTGAAGCAGGCACTAGGCAGGCACCTAAACCTGACCAGCCGGGGTGTGGTTCGTACGTCGGGTTGCGTGCTGCCAACTGTAACAACCTGGTTGATCAGGCCCTGTTCCACCATGAGGCCTGGTCACAGACCGGGCCGCGGGGGCGTTGACCCCCGGAACTCTCTCCAGGTATAATCCAGGTATAATAATTGTAATTTTCCTTTTTACTATTTTTCTTCTAGCCACATCCGATAGGATACAGCTGTGAGACCTGTGGTATGTTGATGGATGTATTATGCAGGATACTGCATTGTTGTAATAAATTTGTAATGTGGAATATTTGCAGTGTAGTGAAAGTCCATAAAAATAGTGTCAGAGCTTAAGTGGACGTGTTTGAACGACAGGTAGACGTGTTTTAGACGTGAATATTGGGAGAGAAGAGTGTAGCAGCAGTTGCTAGTGAAGCTGTTCTGCAGTGAGGTTGCTGCAGTGAAATTGCTGCAGTGAGGTTGCTGCAGTGAGGTTGCTGCAGTGAGATTGCTGCAGTGAGGTTGCTGCAGTGAGGTTGCTGCAGTGAGGTTGCTACAGTGAGGTTGGTGCAGTGAGATTGCTGCAGTGAGGTTGCTGCAGTGAGGTTGCTGCAGTGAAATTGCTGCAGTGAGGTTGCTGCAGTGAGGTTGCTACAGTGAGGTTGGTGCAGTGAGATTGCTGCAGTGAGGTTCCTGCAGTGAGGTTGCTGCAGTGAGGTTGCTACAGTGAGGTTGGTGCAGTGAGATTGCTGCAGTGAGGTTGCTGCAGTGAGGTTGCTGCAGTGAGATTGCTGCAGTGAGATTGCTGCAGTGAGATTGCTACAGTGAGGTTGCTGCAGTGAGGTTGGTGCAGTGAGGTTGCTGAAGAGAGGTTCCTGCAGTGAGGTTGCTGCAGTGAGGTTGCTGCAGTGAGATTGCTGCAGTGAGATTGCTGCAGTGAGATTGCTGCAGTGAGATTGCTGCAGTGAGGTTGCTGTAGTGAGATTGCTGCAGTGAGGTTCCTGCAGTGAGGTTGCTGCAGTGAGGTTGCTGCAGTGAGATTGCTGCAGTGAGGTTGCTGCAGTGAGGTTGCTGCATGAGGTTGCTGCAGTGAGATTGCTGCAGTGAGATTGCTGCAGTGAGGTTGCTGCAGTGAGGTTGCTGCATGAGGTTGCTGCAGTGAGATTGCTGCAGTGAGATTGCTGCAGTGAGGTTGCTGCAGTGAGATTGCTGCAGTGAGGTTGCAGATAAATGTGCTGTTTTTTTGGTAATGTTTAATCCATAGGTTGTTTTTAGTGAAAAATTTGTACTCCTAAGTTTGGCCCAGCACTGGGCAAGGCTGTGGTATTTATAAGAACATAAGAACATAAGAAAGAAGGAACACTGCAGCAGGCCTACTGGCCCATGCGAGGCAGGTCTAAGTCTCCCACCGGCTTAAGCTAATGCCCCGACCCAACCAGGTCAGGTTACATTCACTTAAGGAAGGAGCACGGCATCTGACCTAGTAGCACAAGCTAGTCAGGACCAACTCACACCCACCCGCACCCACTCATATATTTATCTAGCCTATTTTTAAAACTACACAACGTTTTAGCCTCTATAACTGTACTCGGGAGTTTGTTCCACTCATCGCCAACTCTATTACCAAACCAATGCTTTCCTATATCCTTCCTGAATCTGAATTTATCCAACTTAAAGCCATTGCTGCGAGTCCTGTCAATACTAGATATTTTTAGCACGCTATTTACATCCCCTTTATTTATTCATGTTTTCCATTTATACACCTCAATCATATCACCCCTAATTCTACGCCTTTCTAGAGAGTGCAGATTCAGGGCCCTCAGTCTATCCTCATAGGGAAGATTTCTGATACATGGAATCAACTTAGTCATCCTCCTTTGTACGTTTTCCAGAGCATTTATATCCATTCTGTAATACGGTGACCAAAACTGTGCAGCATAATCTAGATGAGGCCTAACCAAGGATATATAGAGTTGAAGAACAACCTGAGGACTCCTATTATTTATGCTTCTTGATATGAAGCCAAGGATTCTGTTCGCTTTATTGCGAACACTTATGCACTGCTGTCTTAGTTTTAGATTACTGCTAACCAGAACTCCTAAATCCTTTTCGCAATCAGTAGTATTAAGATCTACATTATTTAGTTTATATGTGGCATGGTTATTGTCCTGTCCAATATTTAGAACTTTGCATTTATCTATATTAAACTGCATCTGCCACTTCTCCGACCACTTGATCAGTCTATTCAAATCTTCCTGGAGTGCTCTAATGTCCTCATTTGAATGAATTGGACGGCCTATTTTGGTGTCATCAGCAAATTTGCTTATGTCGCTTGTGTGAGTGCTGGAAAGTGTAGAAATGGCTGCATTTTTGTCAGCAGGGGAGAGGCTACAGAGTCATTAATGTTTTATATTCTTACAACTTAGTTATGACCCTTGTAGGCTTGGTGCTTGGTTTTCATTGTAATAATAATAATGTAGCCTAACTCTGAGTAACTTGTACAGGTCTACTGGTGCGTTGGTATTTTTGTGGTGGTGTATAAATATATGTTGTTACTGAAAATGTAATGTATATTTTTGTATATGAGAGTTTGTCTGTCCTTCCTGGTGACCAACCCTAAAGTACTGTCCAGCTGTTTAGATCTTTTGGTGAAGTTATCTTTGTGTCCGTAGGCTGGTATTTTTAATGTTTTATATGCCCCTAGGCGTCAGTTAAAATTCGTATCAGCAGGTATGTACCTGTATTTGTCAATGTGGGGAAACGATGTATTTTTGATGACAATTCTCACATTGTTCCTGACTTATTAAATGACGCGTTACCATTGCTATCTTAAGATTAGTCTTCGTATGTAATCTAATTTTACAACTGACATTACCATCAGATCAAGCTTCATTAGGTACACACTAGCTTCATTAGGTACACACTAGCTTCATTAGGTACACATTAGCTTCATTAGGTACACATTAGCTTCATTAGGTACACATTAGCTTCATTAGGTACACACTAGCTTCATTAGGTACACATTAGCTTCATTAGGTACACACTATCTTCATTAGGTACACATTAGCTTCATTAGGTACACATTAGCTTCATTAGGTACACATTAGCTTCATTAGGTACACACTAGCTTCATTAGGTAAACATTAGCTTCATTAGGTACACACTAGCTTCATTAGGTACACATTAGCTTCATTAGGTGCACATTAGCTTCATTAGGTACACACTAGCTTCATTAGATACAGATTAGATATTTCTAAAGGGGAATCTTTAAAACATAGCCTGACTTTCTTTTTTTCATGGTATTTCCCCCCCAATATTTAGCTTTTATTTGATCTTAACCTGAGAACGCCTCATTCAACCGTCTTCAAATTTTCAACGCTTGTGTATGGTAACGAGGACCAGATTCTTGGAACAATTGGCATGTTCACGTGACCTATGACCGAAGTTGTTGAACCCATTCCCAGCATCCTGGAATGGCTCTGATAACTTCCACACCTCAGTGGCTGAGCTTCAAACTTCCGAAACAAAAAAAAAACCCAGAGAAATTCAATCGTATTCACCATATTTTATGCAAAATGGTGTCAAATTTTTATTCCCGTTAAATCATGTTCAGTAAAATTTGGTTAAGCTCTGGTGAACACCTTCAATATTTATAGGCTGATGCATCTTAGGCACAAGAGAGTTCTCAGTAAGAGAACAAGAGAGTGCTCAATAAGATTTGTTTCTATACAGACTAATTTATTGTAGTAAAATGGCAAAAAAAAACTTGAAATGCTGATCTCTGTCATACCTGAAGAATGACTCATCTGATCGGTTTCAAATTTTCACCACTGCTGTGAATCCCCTGAATGCAACCAGGTTGATGCTGCAATTGGCTGACGTAAGTCCCAATTTGTCACTTTTATCGAATAAATAGTGATATTCATTTTTTATTCAAAAACTAAAGAATCCTTCTTCTAACACAGAGAAGTAAACCATAACACCATGTCATCCTTTGCAGATGATACTGGGATCTGCACGAGACTCATCCATTGAGGACACGGCAAATCTCCAAGAAGATATAAACCAAGTTTTCCAATGGACACCGGAAACATATATAATATGATGTTCAAAGCAAATTGCAACTACTCCGTTATGGAAAACTGGAGGAAATATCTAGAACTGAGTATACTACAAACTCTACTCATACAATTGCGTGGGAAAGTAATGTAAAAGACCTGGGAGTGGTAATGTCTGAGGGTCTCACCTTCAAACATCACAAACAGTGCCACTATCACATCTGAGAAGAAAATGATAGGAGGAATAATGGGAATGTTCAAAACAAGAGAAGTCAAGCCAATGATGATCCTTTTCACATCACTTGTTTTCTCAAAGCTGGAATACTGCTGTACATTAACATCTCCGTTCAAGGCAGTGAAATTGCAGATCTAGAGAATGTGCAGAGAACCTTCGCTTTACATATAAGTTCCGTCAAACACCTTAACTACTGGAAACGCTTGGAAGCATTTAACTTGTACTCACTGGAATGCATGCGATAGAGATATATCTTAATCTACACCTGAAAAATCCTAGAAGGACTGGTTCCTAATCTGCACACAGAAATCACTCACTTCGAAAGCAAAAGACTGGGCAGGCAGGGCAAAATACCCCCAATGAAAAATAGGGGCGCCATTAGTACACTAAGAGAAAATACAATAAGTGTCTGGGGCCCAAGACTGTTCACCAGCCTCCCACCAGGCATAAGGGGAATTGCCAATAGACCCTGGTTGTCTTCAAGAGGGAGCTGGACAGATACTATAAGTCTGTGCCGGATCTGCCGGGCTGTAGTTCGTACGTTGGACTACGTGCAGACACCAGTAACAGCCTAGTTGATCAGGCCCTGATCTACCGAGAGGCTTGGTCGTGGACCGGGCCGCGGGGGCGTAGATCCCCTCAATACCCTCCAGGTAGACTCCAGGTAGGTAGGTAGATTGACTTCAAAATATTACTGACGATTCTTTCTATAAGAAGGATGATACCCCACAAGTTTAATCAGAGTTGGTGGAAATTGGTAAAAACTTTGAATCGTAGGAATCAGGTCAATTGCTGGAGAATGCCTTTTCTGATCGGCTTCGAACTTTTACAGTTGGTGGTCGTCAGTAAAACAAAGCTTTGAACTGTGTAAATATCAATCTGCCAATTTTATTAAGTAAATTGTTCCCCATGTAATAGCTAAAGAATGCCACTTCTAAACGGCTTCAAACCCTAAATGCTGGTGAATCTATAATTGGAAGTATTTTTTATTAATTTTGGGTTGCGTTGATGCAAATTTGTCTTTTTTCTTTGCCATTTTTATCAAACTGAAGTTCCATAAAAAAATCAAAGTCAAATATTTTTCTAAGAGGATTGTAGAGAAATTGAAATATAATAAAAATTAGAAAATGAAAAATCTAAATTCGCATTTTTTTTTTCAAGTTTAACGATGGAAGACTTTCTTATTTTTGGAACATTCTCAGTAAAATGTTACTTTCTCAAAATTTTTCGTTTATTACCCCAAAAAAACTTTATTCCATCATTTTCAAACACTGGGCGCTGGTGTAATGTTTCTGGGACAAGGTTCAGGACCCCCGGAACTCTCTCCAGGTAAACAGTATTCGCATGCCTGGCTGCCCTATGCCCTGTACACGACATTCCAAGATTTGTATTTCTATGTCATAGGTAGAGACAGGCTCATCTGATCGCCTTCTGAATTTCAACAGTCGTGTTTCCTACTTAGAAGGCGAAGACGGTTGATACATTTAATGGATTGTGTTTATGTTCTCTTGCTACTTTCTTTTACCTCGAAATGATTTGCTTTTTTGGAAGAAAAAAATTGAATGTAGATTTTCATGCAATAATTTCTGAGTCGCTTCTGATTAGCTTCAACACTTCCATTTTTATGAGTTGATAATACAACGTCTGAGTGGCTTCATCCCTTCCATACCGATGAGTTAATAATACAACGTCTGAGTGGCTTCATCCCTTCTATACTGATGAGTTAATAATACAACGTCTGAGTGGCTTCATCCCTTCTATACTCATGAGTTGGTAATACAACGTCTGAGTGGCTTCATCCCTTCCATATTGATGAGTTAATAATACAACGTCTGAGTGGCTTCATCCCTTCTATACTGATGAGTTAATAATACAACGTCTGAGTGGCTTCATCCCTTACATATTGAAGAGTTAATAATACAACGTCTGAGTGGCTTCATCCCTTCTATACTGATGAGTTAATAATACAACGTCTGAGTGGCTTCATCCCTTCTATACCGATGAGTTAATAATACAACGTCTGAGTGGCTTCATCCCTTCCATATTGATGAGTTAATAATACAACGTCTGAGTGGCTTCATCCCTTCTATACTGATGAGTTAATAATACAACGTCTGAGTGGCTTCATCCCTTACATATTGATGAGTTAATAATACAACGTCTGAGTGGCTTCATCCCTTTTATACTGATGAGGTAATAATACAACGTCTGAGTGGCTTCATCCCTTACATATTGATGAGTTAATAATACAACGTCTGAGTGGTTTCATCCCTTCTATACTGATGAGTTAATAATACAACGTCTGAGTGGCTTCATCCCTTCCATATTGATGAGTTAATAATACAACGTCTGAGTGGCTTCATCCCTTTTATACTGATGAGTTAATAATACAACGTCTGAGTGGCTTCATCCCTTCCATATTGATGAGTTAATAATACGACGTCTGAGTGGCTTCATCCCTTCTATACTGATGAGTTAATAATACAACGTCTGAGTGGCTTCATCTCTTCCATATTGATGAGTTAATAATACAACGTCTGAGTGGCTTCATCCCATCTATACTGATGAGTTGGTAATACAACGTCTGAGTGGCTTCATCCCTTACATACCGATGAGTTGATAATACAACGTCTGAGTGGCTTCATCCCTTCCATATTGATGAGTTAATAATACAACGTCTGAGTGGCTTCATCCCATCTATACTGATGAGTTGATAATACAACGTCTGAGTGGCTTCATCCCTTCCATATTGATGAGTTAATAATACAACGTCTGAGTGGCTTCATCCCTTCTATACTGATGAGTTAATAATACAAAGTCTGAGTGGCTTCATCCCTTACATACTGATGAGTTAATAATACAACGTCTGAGTGGCTTCACGCTTAATGTGCTCGTGTATTTTTCCTTATTAACAGTAACTTGAGGTCAGTTTGACACAGTAACATCATGGTGTCTTGGCACGGGGGAATTATTTTACAATTACTATGCCGAACCAATGTTCAGCCTGACTTCCACTGGTGGGCCACGCTCACCTGTGATGTCAACTCCAGCTGCTACATCTCACCTCTACTCTAGTATATAAGATCTGGCCGATTGGCTATGCTTCAGGCAGTAGGGACTGACCACCTCCCATCGAGGGTGATGGACTGAAAACGTCAAAACTACTACTTCTGTTTCCTGGATGCTACTGGTTCCTGTATTCGACTGAAGAAGCCTGTTGTGCAGCGAAACGTTTCAGCAATAAAGATACTGAAGTGTCTCCGATGTATCTTATTCATTCATGTGTATTTTAGGATATTGGTTTCTTAGAATTGCTTGAAATAGATTTGGCCTGTGTATATCCTAACTTACCATTTTATTAAATAAATTTGATATTAGTTTCAGTATAACTTGTGAATGTTTCTTTTCAAAACCTCAACACTGAACTACATTACCAACATACTGCACTCTGCACTGTTTTAATTGCCTTGAGACACAGGGGGCATCTTTCTTGGGTCACACAGTGACAAAATACACAAAGCTTTGATAGGTGTTATATATGTGAGGTTTAGCTCTATAGATATTGAGGTATCTGAGAAACTATTGGCTTCAAAGTCAATAAATAGTTAAGATATTGAAGAGTTTATAAAATGCATTATTAGGCATCTTGATGAGGTCATCAGTGGTACAAGTCACTGTTAGAACGTCACTGTTAGAACGTCACTGTTAGAACGTCACTGTTAGAACGTCACTGTTAGGACACATGTGTATCCTACTGCATGGCCTGATGCATATGCAACTTGAGAAATAAAATTCACTTGGAAATACAACTGTATGAGGACAACCTGTTGGACACACACACACACACACACACACACACAAAAACTAGTCCCAGAGCTAAGGGAATTGTCCTATGAAGAAAGGTTAAGGGAAATCGGCCTGACGACACTAGAGGACAGGAGGGTTAGGGAGACATGATAACGACATATAAAATACTGCGAGGAATAGATAAGGTGGACAGAGACAAGATGTTCCAGAGAGGGGTCACAATTGGAAGTTGAAGACTCCTATGAATCAAAGGGATGTTAGGAAGTATTTCTTCAGTCATAGAGTTGTCGGGAAGGGGAATAGCCTAGAAAGTGACGTAGTGGAGGCGGGAACCATACATAGTTTTAAGACGAGGTTTAAAAGCTCATGGAGCGGGGAGAGAGAGGACCTAGTAGCAATCAGTGAAGAGGGGGGCCAGGAGCTATGAATCGCCCCCCTGCAACCACAAATAGGTGAGTACAAATAGGTGAGTACAAAAGCCCCCACCTGCACCCACAACGTCCTCTGGTCTTCCCTTTCCCCCATATTTTTTTTGTCCGTGGCCCCCGCCCGCTTAATCCCCGCGGGGAGGACCGGGGCAGCGCAGATCGGGAGGGGAAGCGGCTTGGTAGCTTTGCCCCACCGCCCCACGGTCCACAGCCTCAAAAAAACCCAGCCAAGCGGCAAATTTACAGCGAAAATTTGCGAATGGAGATGTGCCAGTAATTGGAAGGTTTGATGGCTATCCTCGTGGTGGCGGAGGAATGTATTCACTGTCGGGGTGATGGATATGGGGGAGGAGGTATGTGGCTGACATGTGAGGAAGCATGGGCTGACATGTGGAGTGACGCTTGGCTGACATGGGGAGGACGCTATGTGGCGACATGTGGAGTGACGTTTGTGGCTGACATGGGGAGTGACGCGTGGCTGACAGGATGACGCTATGTTGCTGACATGGGGAGTGACGTTATGAGGCCAAGTGGGGGACAGATGTTATGTGGCGGACATGTGCAGTGAAATAGAGAGGACATTTTAGGACAGATGTTATGAGGACATGAGAGGACAGATGGAGGACATGAGTAGCGACAGATGTTATGAGGACATGTGGGGACGATGTTATGAGGACACTTTAGTGACAGATGTTATGAAGACACGTGTAGTGTCAGATGTTATAAGTAACAGGTAGAAGAAGTAGAGAATTTTCACCCAAAACAACAACGAGTGATGTAGGAAAGACACCCGGGTTTCCCATGGCCCCTTTAAATGTCGGTGCCAGTGATCCCACCTCAACATGATGGAAGACACAAAGGCACTGGTTTCTCTTTCCTATTCGCCACATGTTTTCTATCCCACGTTTATTAATTCTTCATTGTAAAAACCATTCATATGAACTTTTTTCCCCCTCATCCCCCCTTTTTACCTAGTCCATTCATCAATCGCCCCTTTTCCCCACTCATATCAATCATATCCACAAACCTCTGTGTACACTCTAAGACCCCTCAATACGTGTCCTTCTAACCCACCTCCTCTCAAAGTTGCTTATATTTTCTCCTATATTTCCTTTAATATATTAATTTTCTTTCTCTTACTCACTGATGACATTCTCCTTTCACCATCTACCCTTCACTGAGGAACTAAATAATCTGATATCTGTTGTCGTCTGATAATGCGAATCCAGAAGTCTACCCCTTTAACATCTCGTATTTAATTACCAACTTTTCTTGAAATGACTCTTTAAACTCTTGTCTTGCTTAATTGTATACACAATATATTAAAACTCATGCACTAGCCAAAGCTCCCCGAATATATTAACTAGGCTACATGCACGCATTCTTTCAAGTATGGACCCCCACAAAAAAGATACATATTTTTAATGTATGATATATATACACACATACATACGCAAGCACATATATTTCTAAAAAATTTAAACTAGTGAGTATTGGACCCCCGAGGTACAGGAGATACAGAGATAGCTTCTCAAATATCACGGGAAACGAAATACGTCTAGTGTTCTTTTTCTCTTGTACAAAAAACTTTAAACGTTTTTGTCTTCATTAACCATTTTCCGTTTCTAACACATTTTCACCACCATTATCAAATTTTTACTTGTTTGGTCGTTTCACTATCAATTTTCAGAAAGCATAATCACAGTCTGTAAAAAAAATTGCATGTCAACTTTTACATTCTACAATCCATATCCACAAGTGTCAGCATATCATGACAAAAGGGGGAAAAATCTTCAACATTTTGCCGAGAGATGCTGGGGTCTTTGTCAAGGGAAACATCCTGTGAGGAGAGTGTCAACCTCCCAGTAGCTACAAACCACTGAACATGAGCCAGCACTGTAGGAACTTAAAATACCCCGTACTAACATATTCAAAGCAATTTTATTTGTGACCAGCACTTGTAGTTATAAAACTTTTGCTAAATTACTGAAAAGAGAAGTTTTTAAAAGAACTTTTCCATCATCTGATAACAAAATAGTCACATGATTTACAAATGTTTAAACACATTAAACACCACTGGGAGAACTTGTCCTTGTGGGAAATCAGCAGTTTTTTTTTGTATATCTGTATCTTGAAGGAATCTCCCAAAAAAGAAACAAAAACATTCAATGCAATACAATATAACATGGTTCACCTGAAAAAATTGATAAGCACAAAAACTGGTGAGGGGGTAACGGGGAAAGGAAGGCAATTAGATTGATCCAAAGGCAGAGAAGCGGTTCTTTTGGGCAACCCCTTTACCGTCCTCAAGGATGACCTGAAACCAGACTTTTTTTTTGTTAAATCTTAATTCCATTATTCAAGTATAAGCAAATATTTAAAATTTTTAAATTTACCATTAACTTACTAACTTGATTTTTTCTTTAAAAATAATTTTTAAAAAATTTCTAACCTTCTTCCCTGGTTATCTGAAATATGTCTGTTTTTGGTTTAAATTCCTTTTTTAAAATCTTTATTTTAATACCGAAACTTAAATAATAGATGTCAGTGTTGGCGCGATCGACTGTCACAAAAAAGACGGTTACTAATTATAACGGATATCTAGAACTGGCCCTGAGGCAGGTGTGTGCCCTCACCGTAGGTGTTGGATAAGTGTCAGGTGCGAGTTAAACTCTGGCTCCGGACAGGTGAGCCAGACTCTTTCAAATTGAGTAAGGATTTTCGTGGGGCAGGAAATCAAAAAGTATTACAGATTTTTGAGCCCAGGAATTTATTGACTCTTTTTTTCCTTAGTTCTCCCTCTTACAACTGACCTTGACTGGGGTGTGAACATTCTTTCCCCTTTTTCTAAAATTTGTAACAACATGTTTCCCAAGCACACCCCCTCTGGCGGCTTCGGATGAATGCAACTATTGAGATAAAAAATATTAATGAGCAACGTTATGCTGTAAGGGAATCTACTCTCGTGCATATAATGTATGTGGAGAACGGGATTTCGTGACAGTGTTTTCACTGTGTCCAATTTGGGGGGTTTTTTCCTTCATTTAGTAAACAACTAGTAGTTCACGGGGATTGATGTACTTCCTCAACCCATTTCGCAAATTATGTGGATTTCACATACGCTTTGCTGAAAATTTTATCAATAAATATTTATTAATTATAATATACCACAATGCTAATAAATTATTATAAAAAAATCGAAAAAAAGATCTGAACGCGAACAAAAAATGGGGACTCATCGAGAGCATTTAAAATCTATGTCGGATAATCACTGTTTGGGTCGTTAAACTATCACCCATTTGACTGTCTTAGCAAGATTCCCCTTTAATGCCGTCTTAGTTGATAGACCAGAACAGAAAAGGACGAGGTAGAAAAACCTTCCAAGTAGCATTTATTTGTAGAATACAATTTTATTAAAGAATCAATTCTCCAAAATACCCTTACCCTCATTACATGGTATTTTATATTTATAACTAATGTGCTATTTTTTCTGCTGGCAGAGCTATTGTTTGTTGCCCGGTTGGAGAAAGGGCCGTTGAAGGATTAAATGGCTATACAATGATATATGTATAGAAATTTAACGCAAGCCCCAAATAGTGACCTCCCTAAGGGCTTATAAAGACACTGAGCTTAGAGCAGAGGGAAAAACAAGAATGGAGTGAGAAAACGAACAAGAGAATGCTTTTTTTTTAGTGGGTGCCTTCAAATGGGGAGATTCCCTTTTCCCAAAGGGACTAGAGTTCCTCCCCTACGGCACCATTCGTAGGGTGCCGATGATCCCCTTTAAAGGGTTTTTAAAACTACGAATTGAAAATAGTTACAACTGAATATGGACATGCTGACCCAGTATATAAGTTACCTTCCTCCCTGTTTTATTTTTAAATTTACCAAGACTGAGGACCTGGGCACCCAGAACGACCCCTTTAAAAACTGAGGGACAAACACTTAAAAAGACTTCGCCTTTTCCTTTATGTCTGAAACGTTTGCCAGTAAAGATATCCGGTTACACATGTGTCTTACTAATAAAAAGTCAGTATTAATTCAAAAAAAAGAGGAGGACGCCAGCAGACCAGGCAGTCAGGCTCCACAATTTGTGTGCATGAAAAAGGGGTTTTTGTCCTTGGTTAGAAACCTTTCGGAATGAAGACCCTTGGTCTTTCCCGGAAGAAACACTTTTGGCTATCAGCAATCTCAAAAGTTTTAAAACCAGAAACAAAACGATTGCAAACATCACGGGAAAGGGGGGAGGTTGATCCCATGGCAGGTGCGTAAGTCACTGGTTAAAAATGGCCTGGAGTTTTTGGACCCCTTTTTTTGGGCTCAAAACCCACTGTTCTGTGGTCTGTTTCACAACATATTCCATGAGGTGCTAGAGAACAAGTCATTTTACAAATCTTTTAAACCCCAGGCAGAAAAAAAAGCCTATCGACATTTCGTAATATGGACATGACGTTTTGCGGTCTGCTTCGGGCATCAGTAGGAGGTTGCTGGGGAACGACCTTGCATCGTTCACTTGTACAAATGTGTCAGCAATCACCAGGATTCGAACCTTTGCCCAAAAATAATTAACTCTGTCATTTTGAGGTATGCTCAAGGCACATTCCCTAAGAAAAAGATGTAAACTAGAAAGATAAAGATGCCCCCTTTGTAGACGAAGGTGAAGAATCACAGAGCAGCTGAAAGGGGCCAGTATATCTGAAATATGGAAGGAGGACTGACCAGAGAAATAAAAAAATTTCGAATTTAAATTTTTAAAAGGAATCATACAGGAGCCAAAAAAACACTGGAAGAACTTAAAGCCAAAATGAAATTGAAAACAAATTATTTCTTTTCTTATGCCAAATCTTAGGCAAAAATCATATCCGTATTCCCTTCAAAACGAGATGGGACTTACAAAAAGATGACAGCAAAGAAATGAATGAGATACAGAAATCCCAACATGACTCGGCTTTTTAGTGAGCCAAATTGACTAAGGGTCGACAATCTAATAAATTTTTTATAACCGAGACTAAAAAATTTTGGGTTTAAAATTTAAGAATTTCTGATAAAATTTCAAATTAAAGGACTTCGAAAGCAATAAGTAAATGCCCGTGCACTCTGCCCCAGGCCCAGACTCGTGGAATTCCGTTCATTAAGAACTACAAAAAACCCCTTGCGTGCCTTAAATATTTATGGAGAGGAGCATAAACACGGGGGTCGTCCCAATCACAAAAAAAAACAGATACAGCCCCATTCCACAAAGGTGGTAAAAAGAATTCAAAGAATTATAGATAGATAGCACCAACTCCCCATCATAAAAACCTTTGGGGGTTCTAAGAAGCAAGATGCCAACCATTTGGGGTACCCATCAATTGTACAACCCAGGGCAGCATGGGTTTAGAGCAGGTCGCTCCTGTTTTCACAACTACTGGACCGTTATGATGTGGTCTTGCATGAATTGGAGGACGAAAAAAAAGCAGATGAAATTTTACAAAGACTTTTGGGGAAAAGCCTTCCACAAGTGGGGGCATAGTAATAGCACAAAAAAAGCTGATAAAGATAAAGGAATAACGGGAAAAAGTTGGAGATGGATATAAAACCATCCTAACAAACAGAACACAAAGAGTAATAGTAAACAGAGTAAAGTTAGAGGCATACAGTAAAAAACTCTTTTTACCCCCTTTTCCCCATCCTCATATCTGACAGACAGATTTTACAGCACCGCCCCCCCCTTTGCTGATACCAGAATTTACATGACAGTGTCATCCACTGAGGATAGCGCAAATCTCCAATGGGACATCTACGAAATCTTTAAAGGGGTATAAAAAAAACAATATGAAGTTCAATGAAGACAAGTTTCAATTACTCTCCTTAGGGAAAAAAAAAATAGATCGTAGTATAAAACAAATTTCAATCACACAACAGAGAAAAAACAAAGTGAAGGACTTGGGAGTGATAATGTCATAGAATCCCCACTTTCAAAGATCACAATGTATCTAACACATCTGCTAGAAAATAGGATGGATAATAAGAACCCAAAACTGGGGATGCCAAGCCGGGATGATTTTTTCTTCAAATCGCTTGTTCTTTTCTAGGCCAGAATACTGCTGTACACAAATGACCCTTTAAAGGCAGAAAAAATTGCAGACCGGGAAAATATGCAGAGAATTTTTTACTGCACGTATAAGTACAATAAAGCACCAAAATTTTCTGGGAACGGTTGAAGCCCCTTTGGGCCCTTTAAATTCCTTGAAACGCAGGCAAAAAAGAAAATGATAATACACATTTGGGGAAAAACTTACGGGGGCCTGGCCCCAAAACCCGGCAGACGGAAATAAATTTACGAAAAAAAAAACTCGGGCGGGGATGCAACATCCCCAATTGTTTCCAAGGGGTCATAGGCCCCCAAAACTGTTCAACTGCCCTTCATACATAAAGGGATTACCAATAGATCCCCGGCCCTCTTTAAGAGGAGTTTGGGCAACCTAAAGTCAGTACCTGACCAGCCGGGTGGGGGTTTTTACGCCGGTTTTTTGCGATCAGCAGCAACAGCCTGACTGATCAGGCCATGATCCACAGCGAGGCCTGGTCATGGACCCAGCCGCAGGGGAAATTGATCCTCGGGAAAACCCCCTAGGTATGCTCCAGGATGTACAGTACAAATTTATGCAGGGGATTTTGGGGTGTAGTTTAGATAGAGAAATCCCCTTTGTAGAATTCCAATGGGGCCCTACAATAGAAGAGACCATCAACGAAGACCATCAAAGGATTCATCCTAAAAACAGCTGTCAGAAGGAAGTAATTGACATCTGAATACAGGTGCTCATCCCCCCCTTCAGCGAAGGGAAATGATACCAAAAAAGGTCTCAAAAGTTCAGTTGTTTAGATTGCCCTCTCTAAGATCAAGATGATTTTCTGCATAAGAGCCGTAAAAAATTACTGAGGCAAAGCCGGGCAGAGGTAGTCAGCTCGTCCACGGATAAAGCCAGTGGTCTCGGGCCCCTGACAAGGATGATGACGCAAAAACAACTTCAATAAAAAACATTTTGAAAAAAAACCAAAATCCCAGGGGGAAAAAAAAATAGACAGAGCTTGAAAACACTCCCCATCAAGAGAAACCCCTTTCTAGCTACAAAAAAACCCAAAAAATCCTGAAAGCAGACAGAAACCTGTTTGGGCACAAATTGTTGTTGCGCACAGTTTTAAAACTGCAACTCACAGACCTTCTTTGCTCATTCACTATAATGAGTTGAAAATTATAAGGGAAAAGTTTTTGATTTGTTTTAGGGGGGATTACTAAAAACAGGACACAATGATTACAAAGAATATTCAGTAATTTGTGACTTCATGTTGTCAAATTTGGGTTTTAAAACGGTTTTACACGACTGTTTAATTGTTTTTTTTTTATTAAAGACCGTAATAAAGGACAAACCTGTCAAAAAAATATATATATATATATATATATATATATATATATATATATATATATATATATATATATATATATATTTTTGGTATTTTGTGTATCACCTAGTTGTGGTTGCAGAGGTCGAGTCACAGCTCCTGGCCCCCCTTCTTCACTGGCCGCTTAGGTCACTCTTCCTGCTCCAGGAGTTTTATCATCCCTCTTCTTAAAGCTATGTATGGATCCTGCCTCCACTACATCATTTCCCCCGACTATTTCACTTCCTGACAACTCTGTGACTGAAAAAATACTTCCTAACATCTCTGTGACTCATCTGAGTCTTTAACTTCCAACTGTGTCCCATCGGGGGAACATCCTGTTCTGTTAACCTTGTCGATTTCTCTCAATATTTTATATGTCGTTATCATATCCCCCCTATCCCCCCGTCTTCCAGAGTCCAGGTCAATTTCCTTAAATTCCCCCTCGTGGGACATACCTCTTACCCCGGGACTAGTTTTGTTGAAAACCCTTTTTGCACTTTCTGTAGCTTCCTTACATGGTTTTTTTGGGGGTTTCCCAAAAGTGGTGCTGCATACTCCAAATAGGCCTTAACCCCAAAAGTGTACAGGGTCCTGAACGATTTTTATTAAGATGTCGGAATGTTGTTCTTGGTTTTTTGTTAGGCGCCCGTATACTTCATCAGTTATTTGGTTGATGTGCCCCCCCGGGGATGTCCCCCGGTGTTATACTACCCCAAGACCCTTTTTTCCTTTAGTGAGGTTTGTTGATTGGCCCCCTACACTGTACTCCGTCTGCGGTCTTCTTTCCCCTTTCCCCCAAATTTTTATGGGGGGTTGAACCCGGGGGCCTTGCTGAAAACCAGGCTTGCAGCCTGTCCAGATCCCCTTTGTAGTTCTGCCTGGTTCTCGACCGATTGAATTTTTCCCAACCACATCTGAAAAACGGGAAACTTCGGAGTCTTTTCCCTTTCCGTCATGTCGTGCTTTTGTTAGTTACCATTTTGTCCTAGGCACATGTCGTTTTGGGACATTTGGGCCTGTTTGTATGTATGTGTGTGTGGAAAACATTTGAAATGTTTCCCCCCCCCCGGGGAAATTTTTAAACCCCCGGCCCTCTGTGCATCAGGCGGGGCTTTACCCCTCGGGGCCACCGGGGCTGTGTGTGTGTGTGTGTGTTTGTGTGTGTTTGTGTGTGTGTGTGTGTGTGTGTGTGTACTCACCTAGTTGTGGTTGCGGGGGCCCCTTTTAAACCCGGGCCCCGCCTCTTCACTGGCCGCTACTGGGTCACCCCTCCTGCACCATGAGCTTTATCATACCTCTTTTTTAAGTTATGAATGGATCCTCCCCCCCCTACATCACTTCCCAAGTTATTCCACTTTCTGATAAATTTGACTGAAGAAAACTTTAACATCCCTGTGATTCATCTGAGTCTTAAACTTCCCCGTGTCCCCTTGTTGCTGTGTCCCATCTCTGGAACATTCTGTCTCTGTCTACCTTGTCAATTCCTCTCAGTATTTTATATGTCGCTATCATGTCCCTATCTGTGTTAGTTAGTTAGACATTTTTTCCTTGGCAAAACCGATTAGATTTTTGGCCTGTTGTATGTTTGTGTAACAAAATTCCCGAAAGGGGTTGGGCCCGCCGGGAATTGAAGGGGGGCCCCCCCGTGGGGTGAAGCAAGAGGCTAGCCACCATGCCATGGGGGGGGTGTGTGTGTGTGTGTGTGTGTGTGTGTGTGTGTGTGTGTGTGTGTGTGTGTATGTGTGTGTGGGGTGAACCACGAGCCCTGAACCATCCCCTGAACCATGAGCCCTGAATCCAGAATCATGAACCTTGAAACGTGAACCATGGACCCTGAAACCTGAGCCTGAATCATGAATTATGAACCAAAAACCCCTGAATCCTGAACCATAAAACCCTTAACTCTGAACATGAACCATGAAACATGAATCTTTTTAAAACCCTGAGCCAGAGACTTCAACCATGAACCCCTGACCCATGAACTATGAGACTTGGGAAACCCTAAAAACCCCGAACCATGAATCAAGACCCATGAAAAATGTTAGGAAGGTGTAAAGTGTATGTGACAGTAGGTGATAGGGATAAGGCAGCAGTTGGTGAAATTTTTTAAGGCAGCAGCTGGTGATAATGTTTAAGGCAGCAGCTGGTATAGTGTAAAAGGGGGCAGTTGGGGTATAATTTTTTAAAGGGAACGGGTTTAAAAAGGCAGCAGCTGGTGTAAAAGTTTAAGGCAGCAGGGTTTGGGGAAAAATGTTTAAGGGAGCCGGTTTATAATGTTTGGCCGGGTTTTAAAGTTTCGGTGGGGATAATGTATAAGGCAGCAGCTGGTGTATAATGTTTAAGGCAGCAGTTGGTGTATAATGTTTAAGGGAGCAGTTGGTGTATAAGTATGGCAGCAGTTGGGTATAATGTTTAAGGCACAGCTGGTGTATAATGTTTAAAAGCAGCTGGGTATAATGTTTAAGGGGAAACTGGTGTATAAGTTTAAGGCACAGTTGGTGTATAATGTTTAAGGCAGCAGCTGGTAAAAAATTAGAAAGGGCGGGGTGGTGTATAGTGATGAAGCACAGCTGGTGTATAGTGTATGAGGGCAGCGGGTTTTTATTTCAGACTATGGGAAGCTGCAGATATTCAGAGTTTGATATAATACTGCCAGTCATCCTTTGATGTTGCTTTTAAATTTAAAAAAGATTAGTGAAAGTTAATATTGTAAATAATATATGTTTTGACCTCTAACAAACCACGGTACGTGTTGGATTGAACCCGCGGCGAGTCATAAAATTCCCGTCCGACGCGTTAGCCACTGGGCCTGGGAAACGGTCGGAAACCCGACAGATGTAGGTTGCAAACTACTGACAGTTGGCTTACACTTATCCGGGCCTCCCTGGTTTCCCGGGGGGAGGTGGTGATGTTATGGATGCTATATATTTCCCAGTCAACATATTTTAGAATTTGACGTGGATGTTTGAGTAACAAATGAATATTTGTTGATCTCTGTGATGAGCACAGAGAGGGGCACTGGGGGGAAAAAGGGGGGTGCTGCCGATAGCATTTATCATGCACTGGTTGGATATTTTCCCCCCCCCTCTCTCCATATCCTGTCAACAATTGATGACTGGCCATGTTAGCCCCCCGCTACTGATAACACCAGTCACCGCACTGATGCCCAGGTCACCACTTGTAAGGGACAAACAATAGGGTTTTTTTTTTTTCACGAATACTTGCCACTATAAAGAACGTCAGGGCAAAACCCCCGTGACGGGAAAACAATCACAAATAACCCATACATAGGAGAAAGAAGATTATGACGACTTTTTAATCAATGGTCCACGTCGGACCGAAACGTCGTCATACGTTTTCCTCCCCAGCCCCCATAGTAATCTGACTTAGTATTATAGCCCCAGGATTATGCGGTATTTTTAAAAGGGTTTAAAAACCCCCAAACCTGTGATGCGTTAGTCTAAGTATTCCAGAAACCTTAGAAGTCATGCAGGGCCGGGTTATTATAGTGGCAGTGTCGTACCTGCTTAATACTGACCACAACCTAAGTACCATCTGGCAAAGGTTTTTTGGGGGCCCCAAACCCCCGTCTTTTAACATGCTCATTTTTCCCCTATACCCCTTTCCAAATTACATCGCATTTAAATTTTTTTCAAAGGGAAGTTATCTTTCCTTAATTCACTATTTCATCAAACATTTGTTAAGTTATACCATGAATTAAGGAAAAACCCCAAAGACTTCACCTACGAACAAAAAAATGAGATAGTAATTAAAAGGGGAGACTATTGGAAAAATGAAATGTTTTTAAAAGACTGGGAGTTATGCCCTTAACCGGGGTTACCCCCCCTTTTTTCCCCCCTTCATCCCACCAGAAGGCTACCAGGCCAGGTGAAAAAATACCATCAGTCGCCCAAAAACCCTGAGAACATTTCTAATATATACAAGACCAAAAAAACACTAAGATGAAAAAAATTTTTATTATACCTATTTTAAAATTTTAGATTTCCCAAATTCCCTTTCCCCCTATGTTTTCTTAAGGGTTTTTTTTAAACCCCCTAGTGTTTTTTTTTCCCGCCCCCTAAAAAAAAATTTTAAAACCCTTTTTGAACCCTTTTTTTAGAAGGCAACAAAAATTGGAACATAATTTTTGCTTTTTTTTCCGCACCTAATTACTAAAAAAATTTAAAAACTTTTATTTTTTTTTAAAACGTTTGTGGAAGAACCCCGCTGGTGGGGTTTTGTTAATTAATGCCATAAAATGAAGCAAGTTAGAAGAGTTAAAAAGGGGAATTTGGGGGAAAAAGGGGGTTAATGTGTTGTGGTGACGATCATTTGTGGAAATGAAAGAAAGGTTTTGAAAATTAAATTGAAGAATTAATTTTTTGAGAAATTTTGGGGAGATGAGAGAAAAAGTTGTCTTTACAAAGCATGGAGAGGTGAGAGGTTGAAGTTAGGGGGACTGGTATATAAATTTGGGGTTTCCCTTTCGGCGAATCAGAGGAGGCAGCAGAAGCAGTGGAGACGAAAATGATGTAAACAGGTGGTCAGTCCCTCAGCCGGGGGAAGAGTTCTGTTTCCCTAGTCTGGAACAATGTAAATCTTATATCCCCTCAAAGGTGAGGCGCAGAAAATCTTGAAGAGGCGGAGCCCACTGAGAAGCACGCATTGAGGGGGGGTGTGGCAACCTGCTGGCCCATGCTAAGTCCCCAAATCCAACCCCTTTCTCCGGTCAGGCAATAAAGTTATCATAGATGTCCCCTATAGACATACCGTTGTGTTGTTGTGTACAGTATTGTTTAAGAGTAAACACTCCTAAGTAGTATGTGAGATGACCTGTGAGTTTTTCGCCTCCCCTGCCATGGGTTCAAACCCCCACCCGTTCCCGATTCATGTGATTAAGTGTTTAGCTAAAGCAGCTGAATGGATAATTTTTAGGGGTGCCTTGATGCTGCTGAAGGGCTTTTTTATCTAAGGAATCGGAGCTATCTTCCTTTCATTGCATCACAAATGATTACTACCCCATTCCCCCGGTGATGCGGACCCCCGACGAGTTTACCGCTTCCCCATTATATATAAAAAAAATTTTGTAGCCCTTAATGTAAGAGTTGAATTTAAGATAGGGGAAAAAAGGATAAGGTATCTTTGGGAATGAGAGAAGTGTGAGTATATGTTAATGAGAATGATGAGAGATTGTTAGTGAGAATGATGAGAGATTGTTGGGGGGGTGAGGACAAGTGTGGGGAGCATATAGGGAATAGTGATGTATCGGATATCCGCCTTTCCCCATAACATTCGCACAATTTCTTACCCGCATCCGCATTTTACTGTAAACAGATATTCGCATATGCATCCGCAAACCGAAATCCGCGGAACATCCGCACAATTTCTTACATTTTTACATTCTTCCCTCCGGGATCCCAAAATAAGAAGACATCCTTTTATAAAATCCGCATCCGCGGATATCTAAATTTTCACATCCGATACATCTCTGGGGAATGGGGTGGTTGACGGGGTAGGTGGGGGGGGGAGGTGGAGCAGGGTAGGTGCAGCAGGGTAGGTGCAGCAGGGTAGGTGCAGCAGGGTAGGTGGAGCAGGGCAGGTGGAGGGGGGCAGGTGCAGCAGGAGGTGCAGCAGGGGTGGGGGCAGCAGGGAGGCAGCAGGGAGGGGGCAGCAGGGAGGTGCAGCAGGGAGGGGCAGCTGGGCAGGTGCAGCAGGGCAGGGGGCAGCTGGGAGGTGCAGCTGGGCAGGTGCAGGGGAGGGCAGCAGGGAGGGCAGCAGGGAGGTGCAGGGGTAGGTGCAACAGGGAGGTGCAGCAGGGTAGGTGAAGCAGGGAGGTGCAGCAGGGCAGGGGGAAGCAGGGAGGTGCAGCAGGGCAGGTGCAGCAGGCAGGGGAGCAGGGAGGGGGAGCAGGGAGGTGCACAGGGAGGTGAAGCCGGGTAGGTGCAGCGGGAGGTGCAGCAGGAGGTGCAGTGGGGGGGGCAGCCGGGGGGTGCAGCAGGGCAGGGGGGCAGCAGGGAGGGGGCAGCAGGGTGGGGGGGAGGGAGGTGAAACCGGGGAGGTGCAGCAGGGAGGGGGCAACAGGGTAGGTGCAGCTGGGTAGGTGCAGCTGGGTAGGTGCAGCAGGGAGGTGCAACAGGGTAGGTGCAGCAGGGGGGAGGTGGCGGGCAGGTGCAGCAGGGTAGGGGCACAGGGTAGGTCAACAGGGTAGGGGGAGGGAGGTGCAACGGGGTGGGGCAGCTGGGTGGGGGTGCAGCAGGGTAGGTGCAGAGGGAGGTGCAGCAGGGTAGGTGCAGCAGGGCAGGTGCACAGGGCAGGTGCAGCAGGGAGGTGCAACAGGGGGCAACGGGGAAGGTGATTGACTGGCAAAACGATGTTTTGAAAACACGACACTTTGATATATGAAAAGTTTCAAAACCCAAAGTAATATATGGACGGTTGATAAAAAAAGGGGGCTGAGGTGTGATAAAAAGAGCAAATGAAAGTAGAAAAAAGCGTGTAAAAATAAGGAAGAAAATGGATTTGTTTTTCAGAGAAAATATAGACATTAGAGAGACCCCCAAAAAATTTTTTTTTTTTATTTGTTGAATATATATTGAAAAAGATAGTTGACGGGGATAATTAAGAAGTAATGTCGCTTGTAATGCTAACCTATGTAATACGTGGTAAGTTTTTAAGTTGTGTGAAGAGTTTTTTATAGGAGAATGAGGTTTTGGGGTTACTGTGTGAAGGATAGATGAAGAAATATTTCATTATTTTTGGTTTTACACGAAGATGGGGCTTTGAGAAGGACCTGTCTTGTAGGGGCCAATAGGCCTACCTACCTACCTGAAGTCAACTTGGAGGATTTTCCCGGGGATCAACGCCCCCGCGGCCGGTCCATGACCAGGCCCCCCGGTGGATCAGAGCCGGGTAAACCCAGGTTATTACTGCTGGCCGCACGTAGTCCAACGTACGAACCACAGCCGGGCTGACCCGGCACTGACTTTAGGTATCTGTCCGGGCCCCCCTTGAAGGAAAACCATGGGCCCTTTTTTACGTTCTTATGTTCTCATGCCACCATGCTTTTTTACTGTATCCCATAAAGATGGGTCGAGTGTTTGAGAAAGTTTGGGATTTTTTGAAGTGTTACAGCCACTGTTTGCAAATGACAGTGGTTTTTAGATTTAGAAAAAAAACAAAAAAAAGGGACGGAATTACAGATATTAGAGGTCACATTGACAGAAGTGCATGTGAACATGCACAGCGAATGTGTCAGCAGATGGGTCTATGGAGGGGTGTGGTAAATCTAAGTCAAAACCTGGTCATGGACAGGGGCCCCGGGGGCAATGACCCCCAGAAACCCTCCAGGTAGACTCCAAATAGATAAGGGAAAAAGACGTTTCAGGAGTGCTTAGGGTATTTGTAGAAGGAAAATTTTTTGAATGCAAAAAAAAAAAAAAAAAATTTTTCACAGTTAATAAGTGAAGCCAACACTGAACAGGGGTGTAAGGTGGTGATGTGGAAGCAAGGAGGAGGCTGCAGGAGTGAAACCATCATGTTTAAGCTTCAGGGTAGTGCAGAGAAAAGGGGTTAGTTACAGGACGAAGTAGTGATGGAAAAGGTATGAATCAAAGAGTGGAAGATGGGTTATGAGAGAGCTTAGTCATGTTGAAAGAATATTTCAAGAGGTGGGGGAAATTTTTATTGCATTTATGGATTTAGAAAAAACCTATGATAGAGTGGATAGGGGAGAAATGTGGCAAAAGTTGGAAGTGTATGGAATAGGAGTGTTACTGAATGCTGTAAAGAGTTTTTTTTAGGATAAAAGGGGGCTCAAGTTAGGGTGGTAGGAGAGAGGGGGGTTACTTCCCCGGGAAAAATAGGTCTTAGACAGGGGTGTGTAAAGCCCATGGTTGTTTAATATATTTATAGATGGGGTTGTAAAAGAAGTAAATGTTTGGTGTTGGGGAGAGGGTGGGATTAAATTATGGGGAATTAAATGCAAAAAGGGAGTTGACAAGTTTCTTTTTGCTGATGATACTTGGGTTATGGGAGATTCAAAAGAAAAGTTGCAAAGGTTAGTGGACGAGTTTGGGAGTGTGTAAAGGTAGAAATTAAAAGTGAACATAGATAAGAGTAAGGTGGGGTGAGGGTATCAAACGATTTAGACAAAGAAAAAATTTGGAAAACACATTGGGAGAGGGATTATGGAAGAAGTTAATGTTTTCAGATTTTTGGGGAAATTGACTTGTCAGCGGATGGGTTTAGAAGGAGAGGTTAACCATAGAATTGATGAAGGAAAAAAGGGGAGTGGTGCGTTGAGGTATTTTGTTCAGACAAAAAAGTTATCTATGGAGGCAAAGAAGGGAATGTACGAAAGTATAGTGGTACCAACACTCTTATATGGGTGTGAAGCATGGGTTAAATGCTGCAGCGAGGAGGGGTTGGGAAACAGTGGAGATTTTGTCTAAGGGCAATTTTGGTGTAAATATTATGCAGAGAATTGAAGTGTAGAAATTAGAAGGGTGGAGTTACTAAAAGTATTAGTCAGAGGGGTGAAGAGGGGGTTTTTGAGGTGGTTGGTCATTTAGAGAGAATGGGTCAAAGTAGAATGACCTTTGGGGAGCGTATAAATCTTTTAGGGGAAGGAAGGAGGGGTAGGGGTCGTCCTCAAAAGGTTGGGGGGGAGAGGGTAAAGGAGGTTTTGCGGGCGAGGGGCTTGGACTTCCAGCAAGGGTGTATGAGCGTATTAGATAGGAGGGAATGGAGACGAATGGTTTCTGGGACCTGACGAGCTGTTAGAGTGTGAGCAGGGTAATATTTAGTGAAGGGATTCAGGGAAACCGGTTATTATAAATTTAGCCGGACTTGAGTCCGGGAAGGGGGGAAGTACATTGCCTGTTTTTTAAAAAAGAGAGGTCTGGGATAGTGACAGTTTGGAGGGACTTTTTGCTGTAGTATCTGAGAGCCTCTGCAAAGACAGTGATTATGTATGAGTGAGGTAAAAAATTTTGGGAATGGTGATGAAAGTATTTTCTTTTGGTGATTTTCTTTTTTTTTTGGGTCACCCTGCCTCGGTGGGTGACGGCCGACTTGTTAAAAAAAATGATGACGGTATATAAATCACAGGTGGAGGGAGGAAGTTGAACTAGGGGAAGGAAGATGTAGAGAAGGTATATTGAGGAAGACGATGAAACATCCAGTTGGTATGTGTCTTAAAAGGAGTGAATGGATGCAAATGGTTTTTTAGAATTTGACGTGCTGTTGGAATACGAGCATAGCAATACTCAAATATGGAAAGACAACTAGAACGAATGATGGTGTATTTTTTTTTTTTTTAAGTCACCGTCAAATGGAAAGCGATCAAATGGATTAAAAAAGAAACTAATTGTAAAAAAGCCAGTTTGAGCGTAATGCTAATTAGAGCTAACTAAATAAGATAATTTACCATGAAGATTCCAGTTTATTGTCGTCTTTTTTTTATTATGATTATCAACAGACCATTCATTACTTTATCTCTTCATCCCCCCCCTCTAAACATTTTTTTCATTGCTGTGACAATTACCCCCTTTCCTTTTGCTTCCATTCTCGTCACACTGCATTTTCCATAAACCCAATATTATTATCGCTTTTTTTTCGCCGTTTCGAGACATAGTTGGAGGCATTTTCGACATATTCTTTTTTTAAGGTGAAAATACGCGAGTGTCAACAATTGTATTTATAAAGAAATACAGTCTTACATTCCGGTGGTCACCTTGGAAGAACTTCCAGTAACTGGGTAATTTTTTGGGGTTCCTTGGCTTGCCCCCCCCCCCTGGCCCGGCTCCAGACGCCCTCATCACCCCAACACCAGCATGGCTGGAAAATTTAAGAGAATAATGGTTATTGCCTACGAGTCTGTTCTCGTGGAACCCATTTTTGGGAGCCTCCAAATTTAGGGGGACCTGTGAATGAAGATGTTCTTCCCTTGTAACTAACATTTTACAAGTTCCACAAGATTAAAGATGACAGCCCTACTATGTACTTTACAATTTTGAACTATTATCTAACCTTGGGCTCATTTCCCCAATTACTGTAGTAAAATGTGAATATATATATATATATATATATATATATATATATATATATATAATATATATATATATATATATATATATATATATATATATTCGTTCCGAATAGGCAGTTCATTCAGAGACTGACGGGGGAAGGACCCACTAGGGCGAGGGGGGAAATGGGGACAGATGAAGAATAGGCGGTGAGAGGAAGAACTGAAGTAGAAGAGAAAGAGTCAGGGCTAAACCCCAAACCCTTTGGGGGGTTTAAACCCCCATCGAATAATTTAAAACATTTTGGCCAAAAAAACAACGTCATTTTCCCTATAAGAAAAAAAAATTTTTATGCAAAATTTTGGGGAAAAACATTCTGAACATAACGAAAAATTTTTATTTGTTTTTTTATTATTAAATTTTTTTAAAAAATTTTTCAAAAAAAATATTTATTAAATTGAATAAATTGCGCCGTTTTTTTAAAGGGTTTGGAGGTTTTTTTTCTTGGTTAAAAAATTTTAAAAAATTTTTTCATTAACATAAATGAAAAAAAAATAATTTTTTTTAAACGTATAAAAAAAATTTTAGAAAGGATTAATTTTTGATGAGTTTTCAATTGCCCCCTTTCCATTGGGGACGACATATATATATATATATATATATATATATATATATATATATATATATATATATATATATATATATATATATATATATATATATATATAAAAATTATACGTATTAGGTTGTCCCAAAAAGGTAAACTGGTCAATTAAAGAACTCATTTTAAAAATTTAAATCCTTTCAAAAAAAAGTATTATGTATTTAAAGATACGATTTTTTTTAATTTATGTTAATGTAAAAAAATTTAAAAATTTTCGTACCAAAAAAACCCTTTGAAACTTCCCCCAACCTTATTATAACAAACGTAATTTTAAATTTTGCCTAATCCAGCTAAATAAATTTTGATAAGTTACAAAAAATTTAATAATAAACAAACACAATGAAATATTTTTTTTTGTTAGGTTCAGGATGATTTTTTCGAAATTATTGCATACAAAAATTTTCGCTTGCCTTATTCCGCAAAAAAGGGGTTTCTATTTTTAAAAAAAAAATAGCAATTTTTACCTATTCAGCACGACATATATATAATCTACCCGGGGCGCTTTGGGGGAGATTGCTGGCCTGATCGATCAAGCATATGCACCACACCCGGTTGATCAGGGAAATGTTTTGAAAAATTTGTCGAGTTTTTTTGAAAGCCAAGGGTTTGTTGGGATCCCTATATGCATAAAGGAGGGCATTGAAGAGTGTGGTCCCCCAACACTTACTGAGTTCCTTTTTCTCAGTGTACTTTATGGTTTCCCCAGTTTTTTATTCTAGGGATCCAGCACCGTCTGCCCTTGTGTTCTTAAGGAATTTCAGTGGCAGGTTTAGGGGGCCCTCCTGTAGCTTTCTCGCCAGCCCAGGGAGTAGAGTTCCCATGGGCTTCAAGACTCCAATTTAAATTTTGGGGGAACTTGTTAGGCCGGCGTTTGCCAAAACTCCGGGGTGCTACAGGTTCGAGTCCCACCTGTTCTGTGATTTGTTTTTTAAACATGTTATTTCATGAGTCATGACTGAGGATATATATGAGCTGTGAAGGTTCTTGATGCAATTTTTAATTCAGCAATTTTTGTCTGTTTTGAAGGAAAAAGTTAGTACACAACAATGTTCCAACCTAGAGAGAACCGGGGACCCGAGAAGTCTTGTTTTAAAGGTTTTTGTTTTAAAAAGGGTTTTTGTTTTAAAGGTTCTTGTTTTTAAAAGGGTTTTTGTTTTAAAGGT